>JAPYZC010000839.1:0-50214 GCA_030522665.1 Ichneumoninae sp. A BG-2022a | reverse complement strand
CCATCGTCGTCCTCGACCCCGTTTTCACTTCGCGCATAACCGTCGTACCTAACGAAATCTCGCCTTCGTCCCGTGTCGTACGACACGCACGAGCGATCTGTTATCCGGTGTATCTCCGCGGCCGGTATCATCTGTTTACCGTACCCAACCGAAATCCTCGACTGCAAAGTTTCTCGAGAGCCGGGAGATTCCGCGAGAATTACGCTCTAGATCGCTCCGGTTCAACCCTTTATATGTGGCCATTTGCTCGGCGAATAAGCCGTCTCGGTCCATTCCCCGTCCAAATTGGACGTTCTGGGTCCGGCGGTCCAAGTCCGAGTAACAAAGGCAGCAGCTGGCAGCGAGGACGGAGGAAACACCGTGGCCGCGCGAGAGTAACGGCTCGAGAGGATCTTGCGAGAGGGAATCGTTGGCTGCGGTCACGGCTCGCGTTCCTCCAGGAAACTCCTATTCCGGGGAAACTCCTTTGGGAATGGGGCATCCACTCGTACAGTTGTTGGGAGGGTAACGTTGTCGCGCGCTCTCGCTCACCCTCTCACGACTATTGTACACGGTAAGTTGATGAGCAAACGAGATAAACCCCCGCGAGATTGAGAGAGACGAAACGGCGTTAGCTAGTTTACTCGGGAATTTCGACGGTTTTCCACAACGACCGGACCGGCGAGTCGGTATTACCAATGCCGACTTGGATACACCAGATTAGAGGCCATCCACGGCCTCGACATAGAAAAATGACCAAGTTCGGAACTTCGATCTATCTCTTTGGAGGGAACTACGCGAAGCCGAATCGGTCGGTAACCAAAACTGTATGTTGAGAATAAAATCAATTGCATTAACAAAATGTGCGCTTATTTGTGGCGAAACAAATGTTTCTTTACTTACTACGACAATTATTACCTTCGATCAACCAAACATTTGTTTCGCCACCCGTAAGCGCTCATTTCGTTGATAGAATCGATTTCTTCGACATTTCAATCGATCTTCGACTTTCAGGAATAACGTCACTTGTTAGGGTCGATAAACCGCCGAGCCGACGTCAATAATATTGTCTTCTTGCGAGGAGTTTTTGGCTTTCGGGAAAAAACTATTACAGTGTTCATTACCGACTCAGGGTGGTAAAACTTTGCGTAAAACTTTAGGCAAAGTTTCGTGGATCAATGAACTATGATGGATGATGATTTTTGTTAAAACCCTGGATTTGCAAAGGCATTAACAGAACTGGGTAGTTTTTTTTCGAGAGATGCATAAAACTGTCCTCTATGCGCTTTTAAGAAACAAAACATTCATTTGGCTGATGCCGGAGCGACCCAAAATACCTGAAAACCTCGTTTTCAATCCAACAGAACCATTATCCGATTTTCCTCTCTGGCTCGTCAAAATGACCATTCACTTCTCATTAATTCAACGCTCCCAATTATAACGAGCGAAGTAACATGTTGACGAAATTCTCCCGACAAATATTCAATCGTCCGGAAATTACGTGATTTTCGATGAATTGAACGGTATTGTCGACAAGAGCGTACGACCGAATTGATATCCACGTTTCATTTCACCCATGCGCTTTCGACCGCTCGTATATCCGATATTACAGATAAGCGAATATTATATTCAGTTTGCCGAGGCAAAGGACGAACCTCGATCGGAAGTGAGGAGTGAACGCTCCGCGTTTGATATAACCGGTGTGCCAGAAACTATACAACGTCCTTTCACGGGCGTTACAGCGATTTTGCACGTGGCTCGCAGGAACATTTTGCCTCGCAGGTTCCCGTTGTTTCGCTGGGTAGATGTGCATACGTCAGGGACACGAACGTTTATCGTCAACGGGCGCCCGGAGTGTTATTGTCGTCGTTTTCACACGCGGAACGCGTAACGACGAACAGGAGCTCACGCACACAGTGTCTACGCGGGCCATTCGCCGTGTCGCGTTTAAAGGCCCAGGAGTACGGTGTGTACACACGTGGAACGTCAGGTTATTGTAACATTTCCAGCAACGGCAGTGGAGCACGGTACGATCAAACCTGCAAGCACGATGGGTATTGTCGCAGCACAATGCATACATCCGCCCGATGGGTATTCGCACGCAAGCCGATTACGCTCGTTCGGACAATGTATGCCGAGAGGACCGTGACTACTGTGCGCACCTCGCTCTGCTCCGAATGCAACGCTGCGCGTAGTTATTGCGCTACGCGCTCGTGTTTCATTTCGTTGTGGCATTCGGTACTGCTGTGAGAAATATTGAAACGGAGAAAATGTAAAAACTAGAAACGCGAAATGCGCTCGGAGAAATAATATCTTTTTGAGTGTTTTCTACACAATAAAGGTGGTGGGACATCAAAGAAACCTTCCTTATCGACGGAGGTCCATAATATTTTTTTCTATTCTTCTGAATTATTTTTCCTTTTAATGTAAACATACGGTCCATTGACGATGAATTTTTTGTTTATTACAAGAAATAATATATTATACTAGAAAGGGGGAGAAGTGCGCACACCCAGAAAAAAAATTATTGCACCGACGTCTCGCAAACAAATATATATTTAATTTAAATAAATATTTATTTGACTCGACGAAATATTAAATAATTATTTGCGTGATACCTATAAAATATTGCCGAGTGTGAAGTTTGCTGGTCGATCGAAGCGAGAACGGAAATCGCACGAGGTAATAATCCGCTCCCCTACCGTGTTGCATACGATACTTTTTTCCGACTTCGTTCAAATAGCCACATTTCTGGCGTCGCAGAATCGTCATATTTGCCAATGACCATTCCTCCCCCGGGAGGCATCGAGCTTCCAGAGGGATTACGGCGCCCCATTACTCCCTAGGGAGTAATGAAACAGTAGGGCGCCTGCGCGCAGGTTAATATTGCTCATTGGTCAATAATAGTCGATTTTCCGCCCGTATTACAACCAAGGAATGTGGTAATTTTAGCGATATCGGAAAAATAGTCGAGTGTGAGTTTGCAGCACGAGCCGAAGGCGAGTGCTGTAATCACACGAGTTAGAAAAAGTGTTTCGCACGAGGGATGTACGAAATTTTTCATCACAAAGTGCGAAAATGGCGGTATTACGCACCCGAAGTGGGCGGAAAAGTAGCCATTTCCGCACCGTGTGGTGAAAAAGAAATTGTGGACCTATTGTGCAGTTAGCAGAAATTTTAGAGCCTTTTCCGGGCCTATTCGGGGCGTGAGGTAACTAAAATTCGCGGAAATTCGCGACAATGCAGGATAGATAATTATACATACTTATTTTGGCTATATCGTATATTTTCATTTTATGAGACTATTTTAATTTTTTTCTTCTCTTTGTTACGGTACAAGCGAGTACATTTACTTATTTCTGCGACGTACTCTCATTATGCTATTGTTCGATGACCGATAAGTCTACGAATCACGTTTGTAATTGGGTTCAGCCCGTAAAGATACCAATAAATAAATAAATAAAATTTCCACCGATACGAAAACCAGAAATACTGGGGAATGTGATGGAACTCCTCGTGTTTACATTTCCGGAGTTTATATTTCCGGAAACGCAACTCCAGCCTTTTGGCGCTAGACGTCTTACAACCCGAGCGGATTCCCGGCTTTCTTGCCCGATCCCTCGCATTCGGATCTTTGCTCCGTTTTCCGGTGGTCCATCGGGAAGTGATGAATCGTTCGCGAGCACATCCATCATAGTCATAAACAGAACTGCCCGCGGGGGGTTGAGAAGGAAGGAAGTGCCGGGGCTTTAGGGTCTCTCGTTACGCGGAGGATCGTCTAGGGCCATTCGGAACCGCGTGTAACCGGGGATATCGTTCCGTGTATTCGCTGCTGCTGATGGTGCTGATGCCCCGGTCTCTCCCTCGCTCACCGAGATAATTACCAGCCAGATATCCACCAAGCGGCAGGATTATACCGAGGCCGCGGCCCTCAGCCCTCACTTTACAGAGAATTATCTCTTCCTGATTTTGACAGCCTCCGATCCCCCTCGCGCACGAATGCCCACGCCTGCTAGCGAAGATCTTCCCGGCTCTCTTCATCCCTCCATCTCTGTTAAATGAAACTCACTCGTAACGCTCTAACACACGGCTCTAGCATTACGATTATAGGACGAAGATGGGAGAATTAAGAGAACGACGAGAGAACCGAGTACGGAAGGGAAACCCGGAACCCGGGCGCTATTCTCGTCGTCCTCGACGGTCCTCCCCGTGCGCTCTTTCATCGGGTCACGGATTAACGAGCCGAGCACAGACTCGTCTACACGTACGTACGTTGTACCAATTTTACGTTACAGTTTACAGTGCATAGACACCTCGGGTTAATAGCTAGAGTGTTCCTCACGACAAGCGCCCCCCCCCCCCAACCACGTTACATGTTGGTAGGGTAGAATTAATCTTATAAATAGAAGGTACCGAGAAGGTACTCGAGCGCACTTTGTCATTCTTCGCGTTTACCGTTTTGCCGGCCCTTGCAGCGTTATCTATCTTTTTTTAAATTCATCCAGCGGGCTTGCGATTTGAGCTTTTTTGCAGGGTTAACAAAGCGCCTCATTCAACGCTCATTGCTTTCCGCATGATTTTTTTTACCTTTAATGGAACAGCTTAAAATTTTATATTTTTGGTAAGGGGTAACTTTTTTGTTTTCTGACGAGGCGGCATTCTTCTATAAGATAAGGTAAAACAAGCGAATATGCACGGTAAGAAATAAATTTGTTAAATAAATGGCAAAGTCGTTTGATCAGGTTTGAATATACAAACCTGTCCTTTTATTTCCGGTGTCATTAACAATTTTAGTTTGTACTTTTGTTTGTAAAACTCGAGCCGGATGGTGCGATCGGAAAATTAACAAATAAAAAATTGTGGACGTTTGTGGCTTTTTTGACTGGGTGGCCCAGTCAATGTATCATCGATTTTACGTGTTTAACCCTTTGACGGGTGAGCGTGGCCGAATGGATCGACGCACACTTCACACGCAGTAGGCCTGGGTTCGATTCCCGGCAAGCACCAAGAATTGTCTGTGGTGTTTTTATCTGCGAAAAAGTGGTTCGGAAACCCCTATACTAGTAGGTCCAGAGGAAAGATCCAGGGCCTCGGTATGAGAAACCGAAAGACTAGAAAGTGTCACGGGTTCGATTCCCGAGACTTTGAAGTCCCGTAGGTGAAAGAAAAACGGACGAGACGTAGCTCCGGAGATAGGACGTACGAACTGACACCTGACGCGGCGAGACAAAGCTCCGGGCCCAAGAATCGAACTGGTGACAAACGGATAAAGGAAGAAGGAAGAAAAGTGAAGGAGCCCGTAACCCTTCGGGGATCGGTGTAGCCACACAATACCCAATACGCCTTTGATGGGTCATTTTTAGACGAAGCTTTCTGTTCTCACTTTTTCAAAAAAAAAGATTTCTTTATAATGGTAAAAATGACTGTTAAGAAAAAAAAAAAACTACGATTGGAAGGGATGGACCATATTCGCCACTTTTAGTCTGTAGGAAAATTTCGCGGTGGATAAAAATTTGCCCGAGTTCGATTTTCACAGTGAGGAAGAGACGGTGAGGCTTCGCCTTTCGCGGAGCCTTTTAGCGAGGCGCAACCGGAAGACTGAATGCGAAGCATTCGGTTCGGTGAGCGAGGTTTTCAGCATTGAATCACGCTATCGTTCGTGTTCCGCTAATGCGGCTTCGGATGGAACACAATAATACAATGCCTATATAACACGGGCATTGTTGTTGCTCAGCCCGGTATGGAGAACGAACCGCGGCGTCGAGCTTTCGGTGGTTCTCGGTTACTTCATTTATCAGGGCGAACAATAGAAAGCTCCAGCGCCCACGCTCGAATGAGCCCTGCGCATCATCGCAAATCGAGGATAGGCGCGAGAATCGCTCAGTGAGAGGCGAACCCGCGACGAGCAGTCGGGGATCCGGATCAAGCCTCGGGGTTGAATGAGGGATGAAGGCGGGTTGGATGGAGAATCATTTGGGGAGAGCGCTCGAATAACCGCCAGGTTGATTTCGAAGAATCGAGCATCGATGTCAAGATGAGACTTGGCCTATCGCGTATTACACGCACGAACATTTTCGTTATAATCATAGTTTTTCATTAAATGCACAGTTTGTAATTATTATATTGTGTTACATATTCATAGCTTTTTGTATGAATTGCCACACTTCGATACGTGATTTCGTGTAGTTATTTGTAGATAAACTATGAGATCATCTTTTGTTTTTTAATATGTAAATAATCGTTACTCCGATCATTTTATGCTTCGAACTGCCAATATATGCTGGTCCACACCCCAAACTTCATAACTATCCAAGATGTTTGTCGAAACTTGATTTTGTAGCTGAAGTATTCGGGTTCTTTTTTGACGGCCGATGCTTGCCCCCCCCCCCCCCCCCCCAAGGGGAGAGGAATCCAACGCTCAGTGCTCGGTTCCGTGTTCTTTCTTCCAGTTTGATTCGTCGATATTCGATTAACTCCCGTGTGAAATGTACAATGGAACGATTTGCCTTTACGCAGTCGATTTTATCTGCGTGAAGGCAAAATAAAGTTGACGAGAAATTGGCAAAGATCGAACACAGAAGAGGAGCACGGGTCTGGCCATCATCGAGAGGAGGGATGATTGGGAGTTTCGCCAATTTGCCAGAAGCGATACGCGATATCGGGTCTCGATTAAGGCACCTCCCTCCGAGAGACTCGCCGAGGGGTGAGGAAAGTGCGGTCCGGGGATCTTTTCAATTAAATTTGAAAGTTGGCGAAAGCCCGTGAGGTGGAGAAAGAAACAGGGGGGGGAGGGTGGGCTTTAGTAGCAGGCAGTGAAGTAGTAGCAGCAAGAGGATGAGAGAAACGGGAACACGGAAAGATCGAGTGGATAGAGAGGATAAAGCAACTCGACCGAATGCGTTTTTTTTCCTCTCCCCCTCACTTTCTTCTTTACTTTCGGCGGCGCCATTCTCCGTCGCTTGAGTAGCCTCCAGTCGTTTTTCTCCGTTAGACTATCAGGCCCTTATCGCCTCCGCAGGGAACTCTTTGACCGAATCGTTCGATAAAGGAACCATCCCGGCCGCCTCTACCGCTCTGCCTATATATTTCCCCGTTTTTTTTGTTTCCTTCTTTCCTTTTGTCTCGATTTAAAAGTAGCCCGCTACTCCGTTTTCTCGCACTCTCTTTACCCGACGATGGACCTCTCCGGAGACGCAACTTTACTTTTTTTGTGTTTTCTTTTTTATTCTCCCCTATACACTTTTTTCATTGTTTTCCTTTTTCCTCTTCGTCCTCGCCACTCGGTTCGTGTGTTTGCTCCCTGGCGCCCGCTCCAATCCACCGCACGTAGCTTAGAGCTCTCTATCCAAAGAGTTTCCGTGAAAGGGTTCGAACGATCGTACCGTCGTGCATCGGATGGTTTTATGTACTCTCGGCTGGAATGTACCATGATCCACCGAACCTCCAGTTCTTCCCGCAGCTCCAGACTCGGGCTCGTCCCGAACGATCCTCGATGCCTTTGAGAACCGTCTCTTCTCTAATAATCGCCGATGATTCCTCCCTAACAATACATTCACGATTCATGCCTACACGACCTATTGTTCCATCTTCAGGAGATCGTGCCATTGTTTTTTTTCTCCCTTTTTTTCCGCATGGTTCTTCGACTTCTCTCTCTTTGCCGAGCTCACGCAAAGAGTTCCCGATAATTCCGACAGATCTAGGAATCGTTCTCCGGTCCAGCTCGCCGAGGCTGCTGGCAGATTCCGGGCGCAGCCACTCGGCCCGGCTTCCTCGCTCTCCATTCCGTGCCGCGAACAGCCGGGGAAGCGTTAATAATAATGGGAAAACTTGAAGGCGAACTCGAGAGGGGGAGTGTGTGTATTCGCTGGTACAGACTCGTACATGGTATTAGTGGAGCAGCGTTATGCGCTGACATGGAAAGGCGTGCGGGAGGAGAGCGCGGAGGAGCCGCGCTTCTCTCCTTTCAGCCCTGTACGCCCCCATGACAAATTACACCCGGGGGTTTTATTGTTGTTCTTCTTGGTTCTTGACTCTCTCTCCTCGAATCTCTTCTCCCTTTTGCCGCGCGGCGACGTACACGCTTACGGGAGAAAGAGGCTCCTCCTTCTCTTCCTCTTCTTCTTAGCGCCCGGGTTTCTGGCGACTCCTCATGCTAAAAGAACTTCCGCTTGTCGGTTCTGCGTCTTCCTCCCTCTCCTCTTCCTCGGAGTCCCCCGACGATACGGAGATTTCCCTTTCTCCGTCTGCAGCGCGGGAGGCTAATTAATATTTTCCCCCGGTCGGGTCAGTGCTCCACCACCGGTTGCTCCGACTCCGACGAACCTTTATTCCACTATCCACCTACAGATCCCCCCTCCCACCTCCCACCTCCCTCCGGCCCGGCTCATCCAGCTGTACTACCAGCTTCACGGAGCGAAGTTAAACTTGTCGGATAATAACGGCGTAGTTTTGCTTCTCGCACGATTTTTGCTCGCACCAACCGAGGAGGAGCCTTTACACACTCTCTGTTAGACAGGAATGGGATATTGGTCCAAGTTTTCGCAGAGATTAAAAGACGAGGCGGCAAAGGGTCGTAATCTTTTCTTTCTTTCTTTTCTTTTTTTATGAGAGTTTTCTTTGCGCAAACCTCGTTAGCGATATTGCAACGTGTAGACACGTTGTTTAAAATGTATTTTCACGATATTGTAACTTTGAGAAAAATTTATGTGGACTAAAATTTACCTTTAATTTCAAAAGTTAAATGTAGGGGGATTCGGGTACCTTCCCGATTGTCCTCTTTAAAAAAGGGTCGTCTGGAATTGGCCTAAGGGGTTAAAGTTTGAGCCCATGTAGTTCAATTCGTCACGACGGTTGACAATCGAAGCCCGAAGTATCACCTGGCAGACATTTTGCAATGTTACATCGGGGCCTGGTCGGGATCTGACCAGGATCTAGTCAGACCCCTTTCGGCCCCGTGCTACAAATTAATCCTCGCATTGGATGAGAAACGGGAGCAACAAACGAATCGGAAGAGCCGTTCAACTTTGCCACTACAAAGAAAGTACCGAGTCTCTCGATACATACATATACGAATTATACAAAGTTAAATCTAGGGTTATTCAGATACCTTCTCGGTTTTCGTCTTTAAAAAAGTGGTCGTCTGGAATTGGCCCAGGGGTTAAAGTTCGAGCTCAAGTCGTCAATTCGGCACGACGACCGTCAATCGAAGCCCAAAGTATCCGTCGTAAAAATTTTATAGCGTTACATAGAAACCTGGTCGTAGCCCGACCCGGGACTTGTCGGACTTCGTCCGGAGCTCGCATAACACCACAATGGTCGCCAACGGTCGACGCCCGAAGTATCTCTGGCAGAAATTTTACAGCGTTACATAAGGGCCTGGTCGGAATCTGACCAGAACCTAATCAGCTCCCTTTCGGCCCCGTGTAACCCTCCAAATTTTAGGGAATCCTTATATTGTATGAGAAAGTGAAGTAAGAAGCGAATCGAAAGAGCCATTGAACTTTACCTCTACGAAGAAAGTATCGAGAGTCTCTCGATATATATATACGAATTGCTTATCGGAGCACTCTCTTTTCCGTTCTCGCGCATCCACAGAGTCGCGACGAGGACTTCGTTCCCGAAAGAATAAAATACGCGAGGGACAACGGGAAAAGATAAAAGAGAAAGAGAACAAGAAGGAACTCTCCTACTCCATTTCTCTGTGGCCGCCGGACGGGGAGGGTCGGTTTCGAGAACGGCCGGAGCAGTGCCCGCACTGGCCCGCTCTCCTCGGTGTTCCGGCCCGGACCGCCACCTTCGCTATATATATCTCCTTTTGACAAGCGGATAGACCGAATGAAAGAGCGAGAGACCCAGAGATCCAAACAAGAAGATAGAGTAAACGAACGAATGCCGGCGGGGCGTGGATGGGCAGGGGCGAAGAGAGGGACGAGAGAACCGGTGAGCTTGCGCTTACACTCGTATATCTCGAAAATTGGATTCTTCAGAGATTCGAACAGTGATAAATTCTCTCACGCGTAACCCACGGGAGAAATGTGTGCACCACCTCTTCATCTCCGCCCCGCTTTCATCCCCCTCGCTTCGATTGTATTTATTTTTTTATTTTTTCCGTCCCTCGACGAAGGTCCACGTCGCCGGCAGTTTCTCTCGCGTCGGATAAGTGGCCACCCCACCATCTACCCTGGTTTAACTCTGTCCGACGAACGGTACTGAGGTTCGAAATAATCCTTTTCATTTTAATTCTTACGACCGCTACCTTCTCTTTAATTTCATCTTTATTTTATTTTTATCGTACGAATAAGCGAACCGGCGGAAAGAAGGAGTCGAGCAAAGAAAACGAGCATCCAGTGCAATTGTCTTCGTATAATACCGTTGAAACGAACCGGCCGAACCGGACCGTCGGGAAATCGGTGAGGAGCACCAAAACCCCGCGTACTGTTCGGCCAGGCGCAATAACTTTCCTGCCATAAATTTCCGGGCGATAAATCGCAGCGGGTCGCGAGAATGGCGGGGAGGAGGTGGTTGGCCAGGGGGGGGGGGAGTGGGGTGGTTGCAGCACCGCCGAAAGTGGAGCGGGAGGAAGCGCGAGAGGAGAGGAATATTGCCTACAGAAACGCGTTTCTCTGTTTCTCTATGTATTTTCTCTTTCACTTTCTCTCGTTTTCTCGTTTTTCGAGCGAGGACCTCTGCACGCAATTAACACGAGGCTCGTATAAACTCCGCGCTACCACGCTCTCGCTCTCGGTCACTGCGTAATTTTCATCTCCCACTTCTATTCCGCTCCCTTTCCCGTGGCCCGGAGGCTTTTTGGGTCCTGTTGCTGACTCGCATGAAAATATTGTAACAGCGGCGGATTCTCGCTACTCGGATGTTTCGCGACCTCGCACCACCTCCGATTCCGGACGTGCGATTTTCAATGGCGCAGAGAGTGTGGCGAAACGGACCTGTGCCCTCCAATTAAACTGAGATTTTTTGTATGTACCGAGAAAAAAACGGTCCATCTTACCCCTTCCTACCCTACATGGCGTGCCGGTTAGTTTTAGGATGGCCACATAGGTGACAACGGCGCTAAGGAATGAATACCATTCGGAAAAATTTCATTCACATAAAATGTTTGATTTATTCACTTTGAAGTTGAATATATCGATGATTTATTTACATAAAACTTTCAATTATTTGATAACGAGTTACGTTATAATTTCATCAATTTTAATATATTTTGTTCTCCTTTTTCTATTGATTAATTACGGGGCATGGATACCAGCTTTATCGATGAATAGAACCCGAGCTATGAATTAACTGTATACTTAAAAAAAATTAAATTCCTTATAATTATTCCGAGCATCTTGTTGTACGCAAGGTGAAGGATCGTCGCCAAATTAAGAGTGAAACTCAAGTTTGTAATATACAAACTAAATAACAAGTCTATTCAAAGAAGCAGAATGAATTTGATCTTTATAAATACTTCCGATTACAGTTGACAATTCCTTTGAACATGAGCCCAACGCGGAGACCAACGTGCACTGAGAAAAACTTACGTAGTAAATAGTTCCCAGGGGGGACGTCTACATTTTATAGTTACGACAATGACCAAACTTATTGTTGGAACTATAATTATAGTTTAATCAATTGAGTATATACTATCACAAACTATCTATATAGACGTCCCCCCTGGGAACTTTTCGTTGTAGTATGAAATACCATCCTTTTTTCAGTGTGTCTGTTCTTCAGTCGAGTTTAGACTGTCACTTTCCCGATCGCGATCCGCGAGGTGCAAATTGCTGCGTCTGCAATTTTCTTCTATGCCCATATTTGGTCATCGTGAATTCGTCCGATTCTTACTCTGTAATTGGTCTATGCCTATTATTGGGATGGGTGAACCGAGCATCGCCCGATACTTACTCTGCCAATTCCTACACGTATCGGCTTCGCCACTCATGGGATTTGCGAGTAAGTATTTCCCAATTTACTTTGTGTTTGATTTTAATGAAGAAAATAATTCGGGGTACAACAAACCGATAACAAAAATTGCATTTTGGAGCAAAATATACGCTCAACCTTCCCGATGCCCGCAGAGTGTAATTTTTTAAAAATCGCCTCGACGTAGATGGCGTACTGAGAAAAATAAATGGTTGGATTTATCAAGGCGCAGTGAAATACGTTCAAACGCATTATTTGGTTGGTAACACAAAAAACGCGAAAAAGCTACAATTATAAGTAAATAACAATTCCAATGTTCCAGGCTTTCTCATTGGGCATTGAGAACTGACGTTCTCAGCAGCAGTGTGGGATCATTCGCAATTACGACATCATTTGCAATTGTACGTAGGACTGCACTGAGAAAAAAAATTACATAGTAAAAACATAAAAAAATACTTTCCAAGGGGAACGTCTCCATTTCATAGTTACGATAATGACTAAAAATTATGGTTGCAACCATAATCATGGTTCAACCAATTGAATACATACTATCGGAAACTGTCTATATAGACGTTCCTCCTGGGACCTATTCGTTATAGGAGGCAGTACTATCCTTTTTTTTCTCAGTGTGGGGATCGCCGACATGATTTTTCGATATGTCACCGCCAACTTTTAACTGGATTTTTCTAATTATGGTTTATTTCCGTGAGTTCATTCATACCTCCGCTCATAAATCTGTTTTCCCAAACATCAATCAGGCTATGAAGTTTTAGTAAGGTAAACGGCCCAGTTTCCACCGCTGTCCCAGAAATCGCCATGGAACGCAATGTATACTAATAAGAAATACAGTTTTCTTTGAATACAAAAGAAATTGACAGCACGTTAAAGAGCGGATTTTACTTTTGATTAATGCGGCAATACGTATATTTAACATTTTTTATAAAATGTTCCATATAACAATCGAAGATGGCGGAAACTGGGCCGCTAACTTTACACCAAAATCTGCTAAGTCATTTTTTTTGCCGTTCCATTGTTTACTGGCCCCTGCGGAAAGTCACGACGCCGGCGAATCGCAGTAAAACGTACAACTCCCGTATTTTGTCCTAATCTGCAGTCGGGAGTAACAATGTTTGTTTCAATCAGCATATTTTGAATCGACTGAAGCGAACAATCGTTTCACAAAACAATGCTTTAATTGTGCCAACCAAATTACAGCTTTGAACTTATACGGAGAAAAAATAATTGTTGGGACAACAAGAATTTTGTTACCATAACTCATTTACCTGCTTAACACAGGGACAACAAAATATTTTGCTGTGGCAGCAAATATTTTGCTGTAGCAGCCAAATATTGTTGCTGCCACAACAATAAATTATTAACGATCTACATTTTGTTAGAGAAACAGACCTATTTTTCTCCGTGTATGTCACCTCGACTGTTGGTTGATCCAACCACGTTTTGTCCACCGTGTACCAGATATGTTTCCACGAATTCTCCGTAAAGTCTTGCATCGGGCCATTTTGCCCCGGTCTCGCAGACATTTCGGTTTCAGAATCGTTCCCCGTGCGTCGCTCTCCCTCCGCCCGGAACAAACAACTTTCCAAAATATATATGAGATTATAATCCACGACCCGAGTCCCGAGTCGCAGTCACAAAGGCACGGAGACGAGTGCTCGAATTTGACTCTCTAATTCGCGAAACTGCTTTAAATATTCGCCCCGGAGCAGGACCATGCTATACCGTCCCATTCGTTTTAATATATTTATATCCGTGTCCATTCCTTATTCTACTTTCCTAGCTGCGAGCACCGTTTCCACCGAAGGTACCGTAAAGTTTTCCCATCTGGTGCACCGGAGAGGACATTCTCCCTCCGGAGAGGCAGAGAGAAAAGAGGAACACCGGCGAATCCGAGACTTATACCGTTCTCGGCGCTTTCGCAGACTTGGCCAGCTATATATCCACGAGTGACTTGCCCGGGGATACAAAAGCTCACAAAGTGACGAAGCGAGAGTAAAGATAAAGAGAGAAATGGATAAATAGAGGAAAACCGGAACCGGAATATTACATGAGGAACACACAGACTGAAATATTCCGTGCTGTACGAGGAAAAAAAGAAGAGGAAAAATGCAAAGAGCGACGAGTTCACGTCTCTCGCGGGAAGAGTGGCGTAGCCGCCGAGACGGCAGGAGAAGTGAAGAAGAAGGAGAGAATTTCAGTGAGCGTACTTTCTCGTTACATTGATCGTCAGGCCCGCCATAGAACTGACAGGGAAACCTCTTTTGTGTAGCTTTAGCCTTTGTTAAAATTAAATATCGATTTTGCTTTCAGCGAGAGACGAAGCCTCGTCCCTCTCTCGGCAGCACGTCTCGGAGCGAAGGAACGAGCAGCCGGCGAGCCGCTCATCCCTCCGACTTGAACAGCCGGCGAGCGTCGACATTGAAAAGCGGCATTTCAGATTGTGATGTTCACTGATTATTTTTACAATTGCCATGCCGTATCGCGTGCTCGTACCGCACTGTCCGTTAATGGTTGCTGCGGCCGAAAATTGGCAATGAAATTGGACGTGCGCAATCTAGACTCATAAAAATAAAAGCAGACAAATAAAACATTCGAACGAATTTGCGTGAAAATTAATTTTATACGTTTAACGAAATTTTATTTAAATTACAAAGAGAAAATCTTTTTGCCAATCTGCACGGTAAAAAAGGTTTACGTTTGGCAAACATTTCTCGACCGGCAAAGGTTCTCCGCTCATTTCGCATTCTTTTTTCTTTTTCTTTCTCGTCGACGAACGGTATCTTTAACAATTAAAAAATAAATTAAAGTCAACGAGAAAATAATTGAGAATGCTGTGTTTAAAGTTATTTTATTTAAATTAGTAAAAAAAAGTGTTTACCAATCTGCAGTGTATAAAAGGTTTACGTTTGACAAACATTTCTCGTCCGCAAAGGTTCATTCTTTTCCTCGTTCATTTCCAATTTTGTTTTTTCTTTCTTATTGTCGAAGCGTGTTTTTAATTATTAAGAAAATGGTAAAATCAACGAGATGATAATTGAATGTTTGCGGACAATATTCGTTAAATGTATAAACCATGTAAGTTGTAAGATTTACGTACGAAAACCTTCGAAAACTGCCGCTCGAAATTTAGACGCGAATTCGAGGTGTGTAGTAATGACGTAAGATAAGTCCCGAGTGGAAGGGATAGAGAGGGCACCTCACGGCAACGAAACAATAAACATCCTCTTTCTCCCTAGGATCACCGAACGATACACCTCGATATCAGCACGGGCGTGTAAATTGGAGCGCCGTGAATTCGTCCAAGGTGGTTCTGCAAGTTTTCGCTAGTGCTCTCGGTTTTGGCCAGCCGAGAGACGAAAAGACTGTTTGTTGAAGATTTCCAACCCAGGGAGAAAGTAGCCATCCCGTCGTGAGTGGGTCTCGACCACGAAAATTATTGAGATAAGTACCTCGTTTTTCTTTTGATATATAATAAGCCTTGTAAGATCAGCAAGCAAACCTTCACGACCGGAATAGCCGATAGGAAATGTAATGGGAGTAGAATGAGTGGTATGTGTGTGAGTGGACGAACGGTTTTTGTTTTTTCAAGTTGTAAAACTTCGGTGTATGGAAGTTTAATGGACGTTAATTTGTAATAAAAAAGGATATGATTTGGTTTTGTGGCGAAAGCGCGAATTGACAAAGAAAATACTGACTGCGTTCTAATATCAGTTTTAATTTTCCGATGAGTTCTTTTCAAAAATAAATCTTGAGTTCGCCTTTCCGGAATAAAAGGAGTGAGTTATTTATTTATTTAATTTTTTTATAAATTTTAAGGTTTCGGGAAAATACTGAATCTTACAAAGTGTTGTTATATCGTGCATAAACGGTGTCCCCTATTTAATAATCAGACATTAATATTAAAGAGGGTCGAGCGTTACAACGTCATCAAGAAAAGTATGCTGATTTTTTTTGACGCATTGATATGAACGGTCTAAGTGTAACTGCAAAGTTTGAATGCGTTCGTCTTCACCGTTTTCGAGAAATATTTTTTTTTTTATTTGCACCATTTAACATTGATTCTTATGGCAGACTGAAAATAAGCGAAGAATTTTAATGTTTGTACGGTAGTGCATACGGAAAAATTGCAAACAAATTATTGAAAACTGTGAAGAATATTGTCAAGAAGCTCTGTATAAAAGTGCAGACACTTGTTCTTCACCGTTAGTAAACAATAAACCATTACATGGAACTTTACAGTTTTATTTCGGCACGCTTGGCACGTGCAAGTGAGAGGCCGCATAGCGGACCTCTCACTCGCACACGACCTGCCCCGCACCTTGCACCCCACCGAGCCAATCCCCTCCGAGTCTCGCGCTCGACCCTTCTTAATAGATCGATGCGTAAGCACGTTGGAGCTGTATAGTCTTGTCAAACGTGAGTTTCAGAGACAATTTTTAACACTTCTCGATGGGATAAAAATCTGAAAACAATCAAGTATATGGGAAATGCTGCAAATATTGATTTTGTGCAATAGTAATTCCAATTTGTTCAACAAATTACCCGTCAACTTAACTATTGTCCTTCATAAAAATTATTCGTTTATTTTTCTGGATACGTATGGATCTATTCAGAATTTTTTTTAATGTTTGAAAATTGCATTTTTCACAGCTTGAAAATAGAAAAAACGCGATTTTTAAAGATTACAAACAATGCTGAAAAAATTCATACGTATTCAGAAAAATAAATCAATCATTTTTATGAAGGAAAATAGTTAAGTTGACGGGTAATTTGTTTTATAATAATTGTTCACTTCTATTTGTTAATACCAAATTGGCATTATTATTGCACAAAAACAATCTTTGCAGCATGTCCCATATACTTGACTTTTTTCAAGTTTTTATCCCATCGAGAAGGGTTCGAAATGTTCTGTGAAAGTCACGTTTGACGGGACTGTACAGCTCCAACATCCTTAAGCTTAGTAAATTTCAGATATCGTTTTGATAAAGAAATATGCAAAATGAACGAGATGCCAATGTGCTCAATATTCGTTTAATATATAAACCGTGTAACAGTTGTTATACCGTGCACGAACTGTGTCCCCTCTTTAATAATCAATAAATTTCAAGCTCTCTTCAGCGCCATTAATAGATCGAAGATTAAGCTCGAATGAATTTCAGATATCGCTTTGACGCGCTACAGCCGCACCATATGAATTATTGATCTTGTTCGAGGCTCGTCCTCAATCCCGGTATTAGGAACAAACCTCTCGACACACTTTTTTTCTTTTGAACCGACACGCGTTTGTTTATACGGTTCGAGCGGTTTTCGCACGATCGAAGTCCCAAGAGGCTTTGGCAAGTAGTGTGTGCGCGCGCATGCGCGCCTGTGTGTATCTACTCAGGACCACAAGGAGGCCACACGCCGTCGATGCCGAGAGAAAGAAATAAAAGGAGGTTTGTTGGGTGGGGTTGGCTTGAACGAGAGGGTTGGGGAAACAAGAATGCACTCGGAGGCACATACTCCTGTGACACCCTCTCCTTTATTGTTCTTGCGGCCTTTTATCAGCCCCGCCATACTCTCCTTCACCGATGTTCTCGGGAGTTCTCTCGCTTCTGTTGACTTTGATCCGCGCTGATGAAGAGGGTCAAGAGTTTTCATAGAAACCCGGCTATAGGGAAGAGTGGACGGATAAGAGCCACGCTATAGTTTTGAACGACTGAACTGTGATGTCAAGAGGAGTCACTTTGACTCATCCTGTTGCGTACCTTGTGACAAAACGGTTGACCCTAATTTCATTGGTTTCGTCGGTATAACTCGTTTTTTTGGGAGGTTTGCAGTTGTGTGCTGTTTTTTCGTTCAATAATTGTCCCACTCTGAGGGGCGATTTTTTTTTAAAGATAATATATCCTGGCGTACCAATGACGACATAGGCTGTTATCGCTCTTATAAAAAAATTGAGAATAATTTGAGCCCTGGTACAAGTAAAATCGTTGATAACTACCATTTCCGTCGGTAAAACAGAACTGATAGGTGCCAACGGCTAATACTGGCCACTGTGCTAATCAAATGGAATTCCAGAATGGGAATATATGTTTAGCTATTTTCTCCACTTATCTCCGATCGATTATTGGTTGCTGGAGTTATTTTTAAATAAACTCTTCGCATTCGCCAGGGAGATTTTGTATTACCTTTAACTAAATCGACAGCGTTGGGTGCACGGTCGGTGTGTGGCTTCGGCGGTCTTCCGAGTCAAGCAGCCTTGCTTGTGTCCAGTAGATGGATGGGTGACGACTTAGCCCCACACCGGCTTGCACATCGAATGTTGAGCGGCAGGCCCGTTTTTCTGAGTTCTTGATGTTAAAACTTCAAGGAATCAGAAAAATATAGGGCTGTCTGTACCGACACGGGTTTTCCGCAGTTTCCCCGTGTCCTCGGCAAATGTGGTACAGTGTAGCTAAGTCGGCTGCGGACGCACTGGAAGTTTAGGTAGCTTAGTGAAGTGCGGGTAGGGAGTGATAGGGGGGAAAGGGACGGGTTACGTAAAAACCCGAGGAGGGTATACGATGGAACATGCAAAAATAAAGAAAAAATATTACCTTTAACTATAATAAAAATAAAAGATAAAGATAAAATTACTCGTGTGCCATGGGTAACTCCAGATAAATTTTTCTTTCAATCATCAATAACAGCCAGTCGCCAATAATTTTATAGTTTAAAGAAAGGGTGAAAAGGTACCCTCTCGGGCATGTCAGCGAGGGAGTTAACTTACCCGGTCGAGCTGGTTTCCGAGCCATTAACTTATCCGCTCGCCCACTGTACGACCGTCCATGCCGGGTTCTCGCTCGCCGTCGCAATTCGATGCGGACTCGCGATAAGTAGAATCGAGTAGGTACATAAATGAAAAGGGAGCAATAAAAGGCACGATATAATACGATCATACCTTTGAATGATTTATCCGCAAGTGTCAACTTGGTGAATATACAACTTCATACACACCGTGCGGAGAACGATAAAAAAGAGAGAAAAAAAAGCATTTCCGATAGGTGTCTCCACTCGTGGAAGTTTTGCATTATTATACCTGTACCGAGGATCTGCATAGCACATGCCGGAGTAGCTTTGCTGACGACACGCCCTGCCCTGTCGCTGTCAGGCTCCCTCGCAGCAATTTAACCGATAATTTACGCGCTTCGCGTTATACCCTACAGGCGCTCTCTATCTCTCGACGAGCGACGAGCGACGAGCGAACGCCTGTGGTACTTGATACGCTATGTGCCTGCGCTGTGCCTCCGCCACACATGGGGCGTAATAACTGCCCCCGATGACGGAACGCTCCATTCCCGTATCGGCGAATAAATTCTTAATGGCACCTAGAACAGCGCTCCGAGAGCGTGTTGGGTTAACGTGCGCGGGACACACATTAACCACCGCGAGTACCGTTGACACAGTACTCGCGCGATATGGGCGGAGAATTCTTGTCGCTGGCCATTAGGAAAATGGGCGGTCTGGGAGAAAAGTACAGTTCCTTTTTTTTAAGGCTCGACTACGGGAGGGTAAAAAAAGTGGCGGAGAAATTTTATTTTCTCCCACCGAAATTAATAAATAATAACCGGGTCGACTTTATTACGTGGGATTCGTTTCTTTTTTTTTTTTTTTCGTTGGAAATCGTGCCTCGGCTCGTAGGCAGAAAGAGGGCAGGAAAAGAGGTCCACCACGGCGCGTATAATATCTCTCCCCCCTTCTTCGTCCACCGAGGAACGGTTTAACCCCCTCGGGGGCCGAGGCTCGAGGTCAGTAGTTATCCGGGCAGGACCGAACTGCAAGCCGATCGGCTACAGCGGCTCACCGGAGGAGCGGAGAAGTAATGTCTAGCGGGGCGAAAAGCGCCCGCAATGTTACACGGACGTAGGGCTTAATAATTTACCGGGGCGAAACGCGCTGTTTTGTAAAATTAGTTTTGTTGGGCCATTTCGCATTTGTTCGGTGGCCAGGCCCGCTTTTTGAACCCCTGCAGAGTTCGCCATCGTCCGCGCACCACCCTCCTCGTTTTTCGCAACGGGAACAGCGAGCGAGCTCGCGAGAGCCTCGCGTGACGCTTTTCCAGGCTGTGTACAGGCTCGTTCCTCCCCGAGGACCCGGCGGAGACCCGAGAGCTATGACTCTGTTTGCCGGTACTCGGTCAACGCCACAGCTGCTCACGAAATAATCTCTCGGGCCACTCGATCGTGCCATTTCAATATCGCCTGCGGCTACCGACGATATTCACCAAAAAGTAACGAAAAAATATATATCAATTTTTGGGCGGTGAAAAAAAAGCTGCTGGATTCGACAAACATTTTTCGCGAAGGGCTCATTTTTTTAAATTTATTATATTTACTTTTCTTTTTTAAGGTAGAAGGCTCGTTGGCGAAAAAATATCAATTCTGCGAACGTAAAAAAAAACTCGCTGATTCGACAAATATTTTCCGCGACGGACGACAATGTTTTTTTTATTTATTAATTTTTACCAATTTTTTGTTTATTGAGGTAAAGGTTCGGTGGCGACAAATATCAGTTCCGCGACTGTAAAACATGGCTCGGTGATTCGACAAATATTGTCCGCGAAGGGCGAAAACTATTTCTTCAAATTATGTTTGTCATTTTTTTTTTTTTTTAGATGACGTAACAATTTGTTGGCAAAATACAATGTTGTGGACCTTTGTCGACAAGTCATTTTTTGTCGAATTTACGAACCTGTATAGTCTGTGCACCTGTGTGTTTATCTGTGCAGTCTCTTTTATTAACCCTGGAACTCATATACGGGGCAGAAAATTACCCCGGCCGATATTCAAACTGTGCTCCTGAAGTATAAATTGACAATATCGACTCGGGACGTATACAATAATGTAGTTCAACTATCTGATGATGTTGGCAAGCCGGTAGTAGCCTCAGTTGCTTGCTAGTTTTTGCACAGAACGAAGCGCGCTTGCGGTGGAAATCTACCCTACTCTAGAATTACCGTTAGTGTTTTGTGTAAATGCATTTTTTTGTCAGGACGATCAAATATAACTTATTATTATGTAATTTGGACGTATATAGTCACATATATGATTATAAAAACATAATTTTTATAATGTGTATAATTTTATAATTTTTATAATAATTATGATTACCATTAATTATCTACAATGCATCAAGAAAAATAGATGTTCAAACTCATGCAAAACCTATTTTTGTTTTGCGTTTTAATATTAACACGCAGAAAAAAATTAAACAGTAAAAGCAACAATACTAACTTTTTACCATAAAAAATTGTTCTCGAGGGAAAGTCTACATTTTATAGTTACGACAATGATAAAAAAAATCATGGTTACAACCATAATTATAGTTTAACCAATTGAATATAGACTATGAGAAACTATCTATAGACACTAGGGTGTTTCACTGGACATTTTTAATTTCCTATATAAAACATTTAAAAAGAAATAAGTAAAGAATATACCCAATGAAATAGACTTTTTGAACGGAATACAATCGAACAATTTTTTCCCTAATAAAAACAGCGGTGTGTCCGCTGTAAAATTGCGTTTGTAATTTGAAAATCGGCACATTTAAAAAAGAATGCAGTTAAAATTTTTTTCGCAAACAATGCGATTGTTGCCAATTTTCGTTACGTTTTGGGGTTTAAGTTCTATTTTCATCCGTAAACTTTAATAAAATCGAATTTGCCATATGCCATTATATTCCTTACTAAAAAACGAAAAGATTCATGTGCGTGAAACTTCATTTACTGCTCATAAGACCCTCGTACGCATAAGAAACGCGTGGGGTGCATATTTACCCCAGTAATGCATTAGAAGGTAGACAAAATCATAGATGAGTTCCAGGGTTAAACCGTCCACTTATTTTTATTTTCTTCCAGATCGGTAGGTTATTGGGAAAAAAGGTATTCATGTAATATTGATAGTTGCACAGACGCTAAGAATTTGCGTTTTTTTTTCAAGACGTTTGATCATCTCCTTGAGGCTGACGGATAAGTATGACGAGCATGAATCGCGCAGCACAGACGAGTTTCCGCGTCGCCCAGAGAGCGATAAATACGCACTGCCGCGCTTCAAACGATAAAACAACCCTTTCCCTCATACCGTTGACAAATCACCGGTAAAATCTTCTTTTCCAAGTCTTCGAATGCGCGGAACACAATCCCGTGAAACTGCGACGATAATAGTAAAAGTCCCTATAAAAACCTAAGAAAACGCTTCGTTCCGTATATAATAAAATAAAAATAGTAAAAGACGTGCACTGAAAGGAATCAAAGTGAAGGATCGACGTACGTGTGGACATAATTCCTGGCCATAAACTCGCGAGGAAGTAGCCATCGACTGCGTTTCTCGGCTACAGTTTACCCCTCGTACGGCGAACATCCTGCAAGGATTTCCTCGGACGTGCGGACGTCGTGAATGATCGCACATATACTATATATACATTTTCCCTCTCGATATGTCGGTTTCTCGAGAATATTGGAAGGCGATAGTTCCGACCACTGGCGATACGTAACTGTCAGTCGCCGGTTTTTCCGTATGAAAGCTCGAGCGCACAGTGGTTTTCGCTCATTCCTCTCCGCCGGCTCTGTGCGAATGGACGAATGGTCCAGCGCGCGTTCGCACACGGGGAATTAAACGGACCGAAGAAGGAGAGTAAAAGTCTGGAGCGCGGAGGTACGAGCGGACGGACGATAAACCTGCCAATCGCAGGTGGTTCGCTCGGTCGGGCGCGTGTCGTGCGTCGGAGCTTTGCTCAGCAGAACCGGCCGAAGAGAAAACGAAAGCGGGATCGGGGAAAAGCGGCCCGACGGGGATTCCCCGTTTCGCCGAGCGCGCGGGCAACCGGACACTCGCTCGCCAGCTCCGCGATAATTGAATTGCTTCGCTTACATTGATTTTTCCCTGCTACACACGACGCGTATAACTGATGAAAAGAGAGTCGGAGGGTGGCGGGGAAAAAAAGAAGAGAATAAAAAAAAAGCAACCTTGGAGGAAGAGAAACGAATGGCAGAAGCGGAGAGGAGAAACGATGAATTGGTCTGATCCCTCCCGCGACACGAAAAACCTCCCTCCGCAGAGGCGGTTATGCTGTATATCTTGGGTATAACTGTAGTGTGTGGTACACACGTGTGCGTCAGCAGCAAGACCGCACGACAACGACGAGGAGGACGAGGAGGCTAAGGCTAAAGAGCTTTTCGTACATTGAACGCGGGCACACAAAACACGCACACACACACACACACACACATACGCGCGTTCCACTATCGCCAGGAGGAAAAATCGATTCGCCGGTAGCCCGAGGGCTTTTAATCACGGGGCTCGTTTCTTACATTTCCTGTTACTCGGGTATGTTGTTGCCCCGCTCAGTCACACCGGATCCAACGGAGCGGAGAGCTCTCTGTGCGGCGGAGTGATGAGCTCGCTGCTGCCATTATTGCTACTGCTGTTACCGGGCTGCAGGCAGTTTGTCAAAGCGCAGGGTGCGAGATCACCAGTGGCAAGTTGATGCAACGGAAAAAACAAAATGGGGAAAAAAATAAGGGTGAAATTGGTGGGTATGGACCTGTCGATATCATCGCCGATTTGCTAATCGAGCTGGGTCATATTCCCCACATCTACCCTGTAGGACGAAACTACGCTTCGGTGATGAAACTTTGATTAATGGGGACTTGACCGTTTATCGGTAAGCCGTAGCGCATGCACGGAAAAGATTTGTTCGTTCGGAAAAAGAGCAGGTCAAGATGGACCTCTGCGTTCGGTTCCGCTTTCCGGTACATTTGGTTTGTCGTACATTTAATATCGGGGGGTTTACTAAATCGTCCAGAAGGCAGTGATTTTTGTCCAGAATATCGACTTGGGGATTCTGGACCACGTATCCCCATGCGGGCTTCCCGGTTGAACGAGAATCTTACAGCTTCGGCCTGACGTCAAGGCCACGTGAGATACTGCGGTCGGTAACGGAAACTGTAATTAATTTATTTTTAACATCCCGACCTCCTTCGTTCCCTAGCATATTTTTACTCGAACCTGAATCGATACCCGGTTGACGTAAGCATTCGATTTTAACCGGAAATGGCCAGCAACAGTGAGAAAAATTAATTACCTGCTTCCGTTACCGACCGTTATCGACGAAACGGAGTAACGTCACCTTGGGCGGGACGTCGTTAATCGCCAAAAGTCATTCCTCTCATTTCCAGCATAACTCAAAGTTTCTTTGCCAGAAACATCGACCGAACAAAAAATCCTGCAGTGTCCCTCGAAGCCGCGAGATACCGCGGTTGGTAATGAAAACTGTAATTAGGTGTTTTTTAATCATCGCTTCATACAAGTATACGCTTTTAACCGGAAATGGCCAGCATCAGTGAAAAAATGCATTATATTCCTCTCATGAAGCGGAGTAACATCGCCTTGAGCGGAACGTCGGTAATCTTCGAATGCCGTTCCTCTCGTTCCCAGCATAACTCGAAGGTCCTCGCCAGGAACATCGATCAAACAAAAAATCCTGCATTGTCCCTCGAAGCCCTCGAAAGCTCGGAGAGACGTATCTCCCGAGCGGACTCCGGTGTTCGTTCGGGACGTCGAGAAAACAGGTGCGGGATGGTCGTGAGGGGACCGAAAGAGTACGGTATACCTCTCGGGCTAGAGCGTTCCACGGTCCGTTACACACGAGCATTATCGTACGTCAGGCCAAATGATCCCTTGGCGTGATCCCGCGTGCTCGCGTCCAACCGGGGGGCGCTCCTGGCGGTGGCGGGAGAGTTTTCCCGTTAGTTCGCTCATTCGCCCGCTCACGCGTCCTTCACGTTTATACCCTTCGCCGGATAGCCAAGCGAGAAAATAAAGCGGAAGCGGGACGAACGCAGGGAGCTACGTGGCTCTGGATGTGTGTGTGTGTGTGTACGTGTGTGTGTGTTCTTTGAGATTTAGGTATATCGCCCCTGCCCTAGGTAACACACGGAGGACGGAAGATTATCTCTCGCCGTTGACGACCGGCAAGAATAAAAATAAAGAAAAAGTTAACTGCACGGATCCTCCCCTACCGGAAGAGAGTGGATTACCCTGAAGTGGAAGGAGACCAGAAGCCGGAGGGCTGACAGGCTGGCACCTCATACCGACACAAATATCATCCCCCCGAACTCCCCTCCGAACCCTCCGGATGGAAAATGTATAAGCGACAATATCTTTTTCATATATCAATTATACTTTTCACGACAAATTTCATATAATTAAGATGTTATGAGATTTATGTGACGGATATATAAGAGCAAATATTTTTTAAATATATGTATTTTGGCGTATACGAATAGCATAAACGACTCCAATACAGTTTATATTTGGAATATATTATCGGGCGAGAAATGTAATATTTTTTATATATCGTTAATATATCTTCCGCTTATACCTTTTTCCCTGCGGACCTACGTAGCGCTTCGTGATGGATTGACTCAGCATGGAATTCCGAATAAACGACTGTTCCACTAATCACACCACCGGTACATTCCAGAGAATATGCAAAAATTTCACACCAGAATGTTCTCCTCATTCCCGGGTCAGTTCGGTTTCCACTGTGGGTCCGTAAACCTGAACTTCCGGACACGTCCCAGCCAATCGGCTCGCCCTTAAAGAGACCGAGTCACCCTGAATTACCTTACATACATACATACCTGCACCTCAGGATAAGTTACAGAGAGTTACACCGAGCAGAGAACGTGTGACCTAGGTGCTAGATATAGCAGTTACGTTATACCCCAATTTACGATTACGAGCCGTCGCACAGGGAGGGCAGCGAAGGGACATGGAGAGCTTCGTCTCTTGTCCCCGTACATAGATGTCCATATATGTGTATATATCTGCATATGCGTGCATATATGTATATATATATGCATATATGTGTATATGTGTGCATATATGTATATATATGTGCATATATGTGTATATACGTGTATATATGTATATATGTATGTGTATTTGGAGGAAGTGCGAGAGGAGAAACTAACACGAAGGGGGTTAACCGGGTTTAATCAATTCTCCAACGAAGCTCTCTGTCGGAGAGGAGCCAAAGGGCCAGCAACGCCGGTGGTTCAGTGGTGCAGCCTCGGCCGGGCTTCGCCCGATTTATTTGACGTAGTGCACGACCGCGACGGAAAGACGTCGTCGTGCCGTGGCTCGCCAGAGAGCCGGCTTTCGGAGAGCTTCGCGCCGAGAGGGAGAAAGCGGGACGCGGGACTCGAGAGGCTTTACCTACTTGATCTTCGCAGTTCGCCGACGAGTGAGAAACCTTCCTCCTCTGTACCGGCTTCGCCTCGCTCTCCGTCTCTTCGTCCCTGTGGCCTCCGCAGTGCGGTGGGCTGCTTGCAAGCCGGATAATTTTGCCCCGACCACGAGGACCGATGCTCGTGCTGATGCTGCAGCTGCAGGTGCTCACGTCCCGCGCAACACTAATGGAGCGCAACCCGACAACGCACCCGGAGAACGGGCAGAGGATATAACGACTCGGCTTCACTCTCCGGACTCTCGACGACTCGAAGCAGGTTTCCCGAAGGCTTTGTGCGGAGGAGTTTGGCTCGAGGATTTTCGACGTTGGGAAACCATGGAAGTAAACCGTGTTGATAAATATGCACTGTGTTGCTGATGGGGTGTTTTACTACCCCGAGAATTAATTATACAAGTAATTGGTACTTGTATTTAAATGTGGGAGAGCATCTTTTTTTTCCTATTTGTTGCTTTCCTTTGAACGTAATCGATATTTTGAGGGTTGTTTGTAGTGAAATTGATACGGAAGGATGTAAGCAAGATGTTCGTTAAGGGTATAACGACGCTCTGGAGCAAGTTTCCCGAAGGGTTTGCTCGAAGAAGTTTGGGTCGCGGATTTTCGACGCTGGGAAGTCATGGGAATGCACCGTATTGATTAAGTATATACTGTACGGTTGATGAGATGTTTCACTACTCGGCGAATTAGTTATACATGTAATTGGTACTTGTATTTAAAGGCAGGAGAGCATACTTTTTATTTTATTATTTTTATTATTGTATTAATTGCTTTACTTTGGACCCAACGATACATCCGGATTTTCAAACCCGTTTAGCCCCATGTACCACCATCCCCACCATCCCAAAGTTATTGGAGAATTGCGTTTTGTCTCATTGACCCGTTTTGTCCCGGTGTGTCATTTTGCCCCGCTCTCCCCTACACTGTACTGCTGATGGAGTGGTTGACTACTCGGAAAGTTAATAATACATGATTGATGCTTGTATTTAAATGTTGGCGAGCAGCACACTTTTTTCAGGCATTTTTGTATTAATTGCTTTACTTTGAACGAAATCGATATTGTGAGGGTTGTTTGTAGTGAAATCGATAGGGGAGGATGTAAGCAAGATCTTCATTAAGGTACCGTGCCGATGTCGAGGATAGTTAAGCAGTTACAGACTCTGGAAGTTACGGGCTCCAATTTCAATGTAGCTGCACGGTGCAGACAGAAAATTCTTGTCCGGAAATATTCACGTGCATTTCTCTTATCAGTTAGTTGAAAAAAATATATATATTGCAAAAATAACGTGAATAAAAGTTGTGAACCTTCGTATACGACGAATGTTTATTTTCCCGTTTTTACTGTAAACTCTGTAAAGAGGCAGAAAAATGGCATTAACGAGGACAATTCGAAATTGGTGTTGGTTGCGGCCTGGCGTAACTCAGTGGTCAGAGCAGTTGACCGGCAATCGAAAGGTCCCGGATTCGAATCCCAGTCCAGTATGCCCCGAATTTTTTCCCGTATTGCCTGAATTATTTCGCTATAACTCATATTTTTATTTTATTTGTGCAGACGAGCAAAGTCCTTCTTACAGAAAATGTACAGGAGTAAATGGGAGTGAGGTAGAACTGGGCACAGTACCACTTCAAGTACGAAGTAATAAGTACCGCAAGTACTTCAAGTACGAAGTAATAAGTACCGCAAGTACTTCAAGTACGAAGTAATAAGTACCGCAAGTACTTTAAGTACAAAGTAACTTAAGTACTTTAACTACTTTTATAAAGAACAAAGTGCTTTTTCTTCTTAATCGCGATTTTCTTGGTAATCACGTTTCGATGTGTGTCAAGTGCGAAACAAGACAGAGGGAATAAATACTGCACAAGTCATAAGGCTAGGAGCGAGGAGCAGCTAAAAATGAGATTTATGATCGTATGATCGATACTGTTTTAAAAAAAAATCGACATTTTAGTAGCATAATGGTCTGAAATATTGAAAAATGTCATTTTTACCAGTCGTCCGGATGGTTGCGTATGTGTGTGTGAGTGAAGGACTTGCATTGTCTAAAACTACTATAACTCAGAAAGGGCTTGAGATAGCCCGTTGAAATTTAGTTCACAAGTAGAATGGTCACGTCTCGTCATTAAGTGCATTTTTTATGCTTGTGGCCGAATTGCAAATTTTAGGCGTTTTTTATTTTTCTTTATGTCTGTGGTATCTCTACTGGTGTACATTTTGAGCTATCGTCTTAACTGCATACGAATATAATATTTATATGGCAGACCGTTGGCATTGAATTTGATGAAAATCGAAGTGGTCAGATTTTATGGGAGTTTGATTTTTTTGAGTAAACATGGAGGTATCGAGCTTACATTTCATACGGGAATGAACTAACACTGTACAATGTTTGGTATTAAATTTTGTGAAATTTTATGTAACCGTTTCACTTTTATGGGACTTTTCGTTTTTGACATTTTTTAATGTCAGTCAAATATCATGTTAAGAATAAAATGAGTTATAGTTTTGTAATCAGCGGTGAAGAATAAATGATAATTTGCCTCAAGACGACGAAGTCTGCAAATTTTAGTTTACTATTTCCTACAATAAATTTTGCGTTTCATTTTGACGGTTTCAATTTTATGAGATGTAGACATTTTTTGTTACGAAAAAAGGTGCAAATTTGTACATGGCTTCCTCATATATTACAATTTCGAGCATAGCTCCTCTTCGAGGAAGTCAAAATCTATCAACGAACTTTCTCATAGGGAAAGCTATGCGTAAAATTGTTATAAATGAAGAAGCCATGTGCAAATTACTTTACACCTTATTATATTTAACATTCCAAATTGAAACATTGATCCAAACGTGGTTGGGACGAAAATAATACAAGTACATTGGTCTTACTACTTTATAAAACTACCCAAAGTACGAAAAAGGACTTTGGTACTTTAAGTACGAACTTAAATACCAAATAAGTACTCGTGTACTTTAAGTACTGCTCAGCTCTAGAGTGAGGTATTACAATGGTAATCACAGCAGAGTAGTTAAGAACGCGGTATCCAGGTTTATTAATGCGCTTTAATCACCATTCGAAGCTTATAATCGTGCCTGAGTAGAGAAGCTCAAAAAACAATTCCAGGGATTCCAAATACCTCTTGAATATCTTCGAATTGGTTTGCCATATTATGTGTTTATTGTTAATTTATTTTTCTATAACGATACGCCGATTCGTCTGGTGTGACCGTTCGATCCAGAAAAGGAGTATTTCTCGATAGTCCTTTAACTGTCGAGAAATTTGTAAGTTTAATATCTGTTTACTTGTTTTTATGTTTTTTTTCTTTAAACTGAACAAAACAGCGCCTCTTCGGCTTCTCGAATCTGTCATTCCGTTCCTTTCAAGTCTTTTATCTCTTGTTGTTTTCCCGTTGCGTGTGCGCTATAACGACGCTGTGAAGTTTGGAGGGACCGGTGCCAAAGGGATATTCGGAGTAGTCTCGGAGCTCCGAGAGAAGCAAAAGAGCAGAGGAGACACCGGGAGAGAAAGAGCGAGAGAGGATCGTCGTCGCCCGCGAGAGTTCATTGGCGAGGAAGTTTCGTCGCCAGACGACGACGACGACGACGACGACGACGACGCCGGGCTCGGTGGCGCCGGTTACACACCGGGAGCGAGTCAACGCGACGCCTTCTCGTCGCCTTTCCTTCTTTCCGCTCGGATGCGGCCACGCGCAGCTTCTCATCCTATACCGAACGAACGGTCCAACACACAACTCGTTCCTTGCACTAGCAAAAATAAAAAATAACAAAAAAGAGAAGAGTAAATATTTTTACCGTGAATGGAACCGTGCAAATACAGAAAAAGGAAACGCTGAGAACGTTTTATTACCTTTTTTCACGATACCGGAAGTCCGAGTGACTCAGCGGACTGCCAGGAAATATCCGAGTTTCTGGACGGGAGCTTGTAGATATAACTGACACTCCTATCAATATTCTACCGTGTATGACATTCGATATTACGGCGGAACATATATTCCTCGAACTATGCGATTCTATATATATACATATATATATATATATATATATATATATATATATATATACACACATATATATGTATATATTCTTCTCTGTTACGTGTGAATATCTCGTCTCGACGCCGGTTCGCAACTAGGACTTTCATCGATTTTCGGTAGACGCCAATATGCTACCATCCGATATGCAATGACACGAGATTTCTCGGGTGCAGGAAGCTCGGAGACGAGTCGACCGTCTGTACTGCCCGCTGACCTGAATTTCTGTTTCAGCGAGGAGGGGAACAAAACGAAGACGGGGAATGAAAAGACCCAAAGCGAAATTCAAAGTAATGAGCTTCCTCGTCGGGAAAGATCTTCACGCGCAAGAGCAAACCCGCTGGTAGGTGACAAAGGGGCGAAATGGGGAAGCTAGGAAATTAAGGCCGCTGCGATGAATCTAGAGCTATGAATTCGCTGTTCACTAAAAAAAAAAGTCATCATTACCCGAGCATTCAAGAAATGTATTGCTTCGTGGGGCAAAGTGGAGTACCTCTCAATCTCCCCTCACTGGGATATCCGAGGAACGATTTTGCCCCATGACTCTCATCTTGTTCCATTTTTGTACTCCATCTTGCCCGATCTCCAATTCCTAACGTTCCGTTTTGCCCTTGTCCTCTATCTCGTCCCATTTTTATGTGAGCCGGTGAATTTTCAAAAAAAATCCGTAACCCATTTTGCCCCATCTCCGATTTTCAGCGACCCATTTTACCCCCCCCCCCCTTTCCGGGAAATTTTTGACAACAATTGCCAGTACCCCATTTTCCCCTCACCTTTTTCCAGCATCTCACTTCGCCCCGGTCCCTCCTACACGAAATACAAGCCCTATTCTCCTCTTCATACCAGAGGCCATGAGTAGTCGGAGTACCGAAGCTCCGCACGTGTGTTCCCGACGATATACGAGCTCATCGTCGTCGCCGACTTCGTCGGTACTTCCCGGTAGTCGTGCTCGCGCGAAGGAGAGCGGAAAGCGTAGGGAAACTTCTCTTTGAGTAGAAGTGACTCTCGGGATGGGACCAATTAGAGACACCCTTGTGCGCTCCTCCTTTGGCAATCTAGCGTTTCGGAAAGCGAACATACCGGTGGCAAAACTCAACGGGACGGTCGAGAGCGTCGTCGGGGTAACGGGTGCACAGCCCAATGAAAGAGACTCGGCACTACCAAGACTCATTTCTATCTCCTCACAGTCTCCCTCTTGGCCCGATGCTGCCGCTCCTGTACCAGCTTTCTCGCGAAAGCTCGACGTCAAGACGTCCCCCGCCAGTCGATGTAACTTCGCGCCCGTCCACCCACGTGGAGCCTCGGAGGAGCCGCGGAGAACGAGATTGAAGACGACCTCGGAGGCTGCGGAGAAGCAAACGACTTCTTCCATACCCTCTCTCCCAGCTTCAAGCTTGCTACGCTAGCTGGTTCACTTTTCCGTGACTCGTTCGCATCCGCGACGAGATTACGGTCCTCTCTCCCCAGCGGCTCGTTTCATCTCGCGAGAGTGGGTGCGATTTTCCGCATGGCTATCGGAGATGCGTGCGGTACATCACTCAGTGTTTTTTTTCCTGATCGTACACGCTCTTGAGAAGAATCAAGAGTGACGCGCCACGCGTCGTGGTTGGCCAAACCGTAATTCCAAATTAATAATTAATGAGAAACCGATGCACGTTGCGGATGGATGGCTGCACGTGGCGTCGAAGGGGAGTGAGATGCGAGGGGGGGGGGGTGTAACGGAGGTTCGGAAGAGCGAGAGAAATGTATGGAAGGCGAACTCGATGCTGGATGTTGGATGCAGTTGCTCTAGTGTGTACAACACAAATCAAGATAATGGCGGATATATCGAGGGATAATGTAACGGGTGGCTGAGTAGTATAGGTCCCTCGGGGCTTTCTACTGCTTACCTACCTACTACGTACCTCGTCGCCGTTGCTCCTTGTGGCTTCCACCGCGCCGGTGCACCACCGATCGACCCCTCCTACGTACGTCGTTCATATCAATCGGCGAAACGGATTTACCTCCCTCCGCCCCCAGGCAATATCGTTGCGGCTTAATAGTTTGTCTTATTCAACCGTTGCGGGAGCAATTTGAATACCGAGGGCGATACACTTCGGTGATCGCCACGGGTGAAAATTATTATTATTCGTTGCAAATAACTGTTAATTATATATCATATATAATGCTAGCGATTATGTTGGCTCGCGCGCTTCGCAGATAACTCCCTCGCAGGGTTTTCGTAAATAACTTTGCTTTTATCTCCACTACAATGAGAACTTACTAAGTTCGCCAGAAAGGGCGGCTCCGCTGGGGGAGAGGCAAAACAAACATCCAAATCAATAAACAAACAAATTCACAGTTTCCAATATATACTAGGGTGTTTCAAAAACGGACATTTTTTAACAAATTGCCTCACACCTTTTTAAAGTATAGATTTCGATCTCAAATTGAACCTCGCGAAAGGCGATACCTAGAAAATAGTCGTAAGCAAATAGACGTTTGTACCCAAAAAATGCGGCACCTCCCAAACTTAATTGTCAGCGATCACCTTGCGCTGGATTTATTTATCGATTCAAACATATAGTTCTACGGGGTGGGAATTTAACGTTTTGTGATATTTTTTTATATTAAAAGCAAAAGACTATGATTTTTAAATTCGCATATAATAGTGCTAAAAATGTCCAGTCGGGTGAACTTGTTGAAAAAAATTCTTGCCATCCTCCAAAAGTATAGATTTTAATCTGAAATTGAACCTCACGAACGGCAGGCGTAAACAAAAAATCTTAAGAGATGCCGGATTCAACGTTTGTGCCCAAAAAATTCGACAACTCCTAAATCTCTTGGAGTTTTTTCTAGCGACCGCATTTCGTGAGATTCAATTTGAGATCTACGTCTATAATTTAAGAGTGGGAAGAAAATTTAAAAAATATGTCCTTTTTGAGAAACACTCTAATATATACATCAGATATAAGATCTAATCTACACTGACAGAAGCATCTAGTAAAAATTACCAATAATCTAAGAAAAATTACCATAGCACATAGTAATAGGGCGGCCAGGGCGCCACCTACGACACAGATTAGATTATCCAAGAATTTTTACCATAATATCTAAGAAAATTTTTTATAAATCCGGTACTTCCTAGCATAGGTCCTACTACTATGTGCTATGCTAATACGTCTCAAAAGATGTAGAACTTTTTACTAGATCCTTCTCTCAGTGTATAATATATAATAATTAATGAACAATTCTGCGTAATAATGACGTTCATGTCGATTGGATACTCACACCGATACTCACAGATTCTCACAGTAACTCACAAGTACTGCGAGCGCGCAAGCCAGCATAAATGCTCGATATTAATAATAGTTATTGTTATTATTACTATTATACCTAAACTCGAACAACATTGCATGGTCCATGCAAATAAATTTGCAAATTTCTAACTTTATGATAGAATAGATAGCTAACGCATGTCACGGAGAGTGACGTAACGGGAAATGAATATTTAACGTTCCTTCAGCGTCGAAGCGAAACTCTCTCGAAGGGCCGGCATTCTCAGCCGCGCGCCCTTCGTAACTCCGCTCCACTATCCGTTATCCCCGAAATTTCAACGAAATTTTTGCGTTCGTGCAACAGACAGGCTGTAACGAGACGTTATACATGTACGGTTTGACTTCGTCGCTTCTGTGCTTCGAGTTTCGTAAAAACGTCGAAAACATCAGTCGGGATCGACTTCATACACGCGCACGGATCCGGGACTGCGGTGTAGCAGAAATCGTGCATACGAGAGTTTGAGGGCGGTACAGACGAACCGGCGTCGAAACGACCGAGAGGAAGGTCGGTCCGTGTTATTTTCCTGCTTCCTCGTTCGTTCCCGTTGCCCGCTGTACCGTCCCCGCAACGGCACAGCCGCGGCGGACGTAATTTCCGGCTGTCCGACTCGCGAATTCACGTCGTCGTTCGCCATTCTCTATCCTGTGCTTTACCTCACTCGTTTTCCTTTTTTCCCCCCTTTCCATACTCTTTCCACTCATTCTCTGGCTCGGTTACTACAGAAACACAGCGTACGTTCTCTCGCTCTCTGCTGGTCGGTCGAGCGCACGGCCAGTCCTCTTTGTCTGGCAAGCACGGTTTTTCATTCGGTAGCCGTTTGTCCGCGTTAACGGGATAGCGCCGGAGAACGCGCAAACACACGAGTTTTCGACCGACGATCGGTAAATCGAGCCTCCAGGTAGAAACGACGGAAGGGGAGGGGCGGTAGATGTGAGGGAAAAATATATTGGCCGATATCGCAGCCCAAGACCAGCGCAACCGGATGGTGTTCCGGTATCAAAAATCTTTCGGACGGTCCGCCGAGTTTCGGGTCGCTACGAACTCGTCGTTCCACTCGTACGATTACGGTAGTCCTTGCCTTATGTCTGACGCCATCTCAGTTCGGCAGAGGAATGAGAGAGATTACAAACACTTCTCGAAGGAATACAAATTTGAAAAAAATTGTGGATATGGAAGGTGCCGAAGGTGATTATTATGCTTAATAATAATTCTAAAATGTTATAAACAAATTACTGAAAAATAAAAATTGTGCAAAATTACCCCCGGCAACCTAATTTTTTTGTTTTTTTTTTACGAAAATAATTTTTTACTTTTTTTGAAGACGTATGAATTTTTTCAGAATTTTATGTAATGTTAGAAAATTGCGATTTTAAAAAAATTTTAACATAAGAAAAACGCAATTTTCAAACATTACATTAAATTCTGAAAAAATTCATATGTATTCAAAAAAAGTAACCAATTATATTCATGAGAAAAAAATACGTTCCCGGGTAATTTGTTGCATAATTTTCGATACTTTGTTAATAACATTTTGGAATTATTATTAGTGCACAAACAATCTTTTCAGCACCTTCCATATGCTTGATTTTTTTCAGATTTTTATCCCATCGGGAAGTGTTTGTAATTCTCTGTTATTCCTCTCTCGTACTTGAGCGGCGTCAGACATAACGAAGGACTTACCTTAACACACAACAATGTATCACAACATACTATTGCTGACAGTAGAGTCAGCAGCAAGGTTCCACTTCCCGAAATCCGCAAGACGATAAATCGTTACCACCTTCTCGCCCAAAGAAGTCAAGTATATTCGGAAGCGATCGAGTAAGACGTCCGCGCATGCGCGGATGAGAACAGTGCTTCAAATGGAGTGTATAATGTATCATGAATCAAGATATAGGTGGTTCGCGCAACCGCGAAGGAGACTCTTGTATCTCGAGCCATCAGGGCCTTCGGTATCTGTCTATCCCGAACGGTTTTTATCCCCGTTCGCTTCGGGGCTCCTCTAAGTGATTCAATTTCATTTAAAACCAGGGTAGAGTGAGGGTTCGATGAGTTCGTGGTTCGAGAGTACCCTCGGCGTTGTTCCTGCGGTTTTACAATAGCCTTGTTGGAGAAGCAGCGGGGCGCACAACCACCGTAGCGGTAGCTCTCTCGATTCGCTCTTCGCCGCTTTGCCGCCCCCCTCCCCCCAACTGTAAGGGGGGAGGGGGGGGGGGCTTCTCCTTTGGCACGTAAAACGGCGCTGTGCCTTATCTAGGGGTTGGGCCGATGCTTGCGTTAAATCGTCGCTCGTGACTGTGCATACCAACGAGAACTCGATGTAGGTCTGGCTGGAAAAGGCGAAAGCGGAAAGGGACGAAAGCCGAAGATGGCGACGAGACGAGGGGGAGGGGGTCGGTAGCCCATAGGCATAGTCTCGAAAGCTCCGCACCAGAGTGCATACCAGCGGCGGTGGTGCCAGTCTATCGGGGACGGTATAATATATAAGGGAGTCGAGAGAGAGAAAGTAAAGACCATCTAGGTCGTGGCGCCTTTCGGGGTGGAAAAAAAGCGTGTAAGCGGGTTTTCTCTCGACGTGTGCAAGGCGTCGCATAAAAATCTCGTAAAGTCGGGGAGAATATTAAAAGAAGAAAAAAAAGAAAAATTATAGAAGGGCAAGGGGGTGAAGGCGTAAAGAGGGGTAGCGAGGAGAATAGCTCGACGTTTAGTCAGCCGTGAGAGATAGCCGTAGGTTGATGCGCTCGTCGATCTCGAGATAAGGCGAGCAAGGGGGATTGTGAAGGGTAACGTCAACGATAGCGCGGAAAGGTCCGGGTGCCCAGCTTCTCGCGATACGAGACTTTTTCGAGTAAGAGCTCCTGCCGATGGGCGTTCATTCCGTGGACCGAACGGGAGAGAAAAGCAAGGTAAAGAAATCAAAAATAAAAAAAATGAAAAGAATTCGAGGACCCCGACAAGGGACAACTGTCGACGGGATTCCTTATTGGTTTAGTCACGGATCGTTTGTCGGAAATTGCGATTGGTCTCTGCGGAGTGCGCGAGGGGGTGTGGAGGACCGGAGAACGAGAAAGAGTGGATGAAGGAAAAGCGAGGTGGAAGCTGTCGGGCGAGAAGCGAGAAAATCTGTCACGGAAAAACAAGGGGCTGGTATGGGGGGGGGGGGGGTTGACCGTGCGGCTTTTCTCTTCGCGGAGGAACAAAGCGGAACCGGAGGATGAGAGCCACGCGAAAGGTCGAAGCCGACGCCGGTCGGGCTCGCGTTTAAAAGAGATTACGGTACGCGAGCCACTGCCAGAGAAACCCCTCTCAGCCTCCAACTCGTTGGCTTTCCAGCTTGCTGCTTACCACCGCAGAGTTTTCCTACCGCTGATGTTTTGCTCCGGAGAGTAAGTCGACCTCTGGCCCATATCTCTTTAACGTAGTCGACGACGCCACTCGGTGACCCGATTAGCCTTGCACGGCTTTTGCTCGGCTGGGCGGTTCTCGCTCTCTCCCTCTCTCTCTCTCTCTCTGGAGTCGAGTTAACTCGACGAGGGATCTAATCTCGGAGCGCGTACCTCTCTCCCCGGAGCTTTTGAATATTTATGATTACCAGTACCGCACCCGTCGATGCTGTACGGCCGCTCCATCGGGCGTACAACGCTGCGGTATCGATCATACCGGATACCATGTTAAAGGCTGGCTCCGATTGTCGTTAATCATTTTTTTTTTATTTCTATAGAATTCTATACGTCCGGTGATTAGGGATCAACGTCGAGCAAAGATGGCGGCGTTGACGACCGTCAAGGTCAAGATTTTGAAGCCCTGGTTAGAGATACTTTTTCACGATTTGGAAGGATCTGATTACGAAAAACACTTGCTCTTCTCTGAATGTTAACAATAATATCGACGGAGGATCCGAACATTGACGTTAACATCGATCACGGATTAGACCATGTTTGCTAAAAAATTGTATGTTATATCGACTGAGATAGAGTCGTTAAGGTGGGCCTGAAGATCAACTTCAAAATATTTTAAATCCATTTTTCTGCGAGACGGTTTTATAAAATAAAAAAATTAATTGCGGGGCTCACTACGTATTTGCTTGACGCAGTGTGCCGCGCAATTATTTGTTTCCATTTGATAGAATCGTTTCGGAGCAAAATGGATTCAAAATTTTCACTCCGTTTCTCTCGCACTCGTACGTGCGAGAAAAATAAGCCTTCCCCTAAGGGGAATCTAAACTCTTCTCCCCCGCTCTCACAGAATCCCCATGGCACTGTCACTGTCACGCCCAAGCAACCGCCGTCTGGGTTTAGACTCCTCTTAATATGATACCAACAGGTCGTGTTTTTACTCCCAATTAACCGCCGGCCAAAAAACGGGAGTATGCGTTTCACTGTGAGGCCACGGCTTGGCGAGTTTCCGAAGCTATTTTCCAGTGTTTGTCTAAACGACGAAAAATTACTTAACAGATTCTGTTACATTGATTCTTCATAGCCGGAGCTAAGTTTGTGACAATATTTTCTAAGCCAAGATGTGAATGCGCGTAAATAATCTACTTTTATTTCACTCGGTGGGAAAATGGCGCTTCACGTGCGAAAACCTTGTGATTTTCACATCTTGTGAAACAAAATTTTGTTCAATACTCGTGCGAAAAACGTTTTCTGAACTCGTGTGATTGCAACACTCGCCTTCGGCCTGTGCTGCAGATTCACACTTGTCAAAAAAAGTTTTTCGCACTCATATGGAAATGTATTATTAGGCAAAACAGGTTAAGCGTTCGCTTAATCTATTTAGCTCGAGAAGCCCGTTAATCATTGGAATTAATTTCATAACTGTCGTGTTCACGTATATCAGATGTGAGAAATTTGTTTTCGATGTGTAACAAAGTGCTAAATCCAAATGAATTAGGCAAGTCTTTGATTTTTGTTTCCATTACCGTTATGTTGTTTCTAAAATTATATTATATTTGTTTTCGGTAATTAAAAAATTGGTTTCGTCATCGACAAAAACAAATTCCATTGTTGCGTTGTGTTACGTAAATAATTTTGTTTGTTTTTTTTTTACGAGCTCCGTCTCTCACATATGCAATTTTCTATTTGTAAGGATCCGATATGTTATTTTCTATTCATTGTATCTCTCCGTAGCTCCTGTGAATAATCTCATCCCTCCGAACGTCTTATTTACAAAATAGAAATCGTATAAGAGTAAGGAAGCATCTAAAAACCAATGACTTTAAAAAGTATAACATTTTTAAATACTCTCGCCTGCAAAACAAAATTATAATTTAAAAAAATCTAAAAAAAGAAGATTAACACGAAAAGTAACTTCAAAAAGTATATAATTCATGCATATAACAATGATTAATATTGTCAGTAAACAATAACAGTAATAATGAAAACTAAAGAATAATAACATAATTAATTGATTGTAATTATATCTATTAATTCATAATCTTCGCTACAGTCAGGAGACAGCTCCCGAACACAGTTCTTCTATATCCACGCATATAAATATGGTAGCAGAATATTGTCTTATTACGTAAATCTCTTCATCTCTTTTATATTAAGTTTAATACACTCCGCGACTGCGAAGAGTATTAGCTGTACTGCGCGAAGAAAAATAGTTCTGTTCCTCTAACAAATTTTAGATCGTTAATAATTTATTGTTGGGTCAATAAAATATTTTGTTGTCCCTATGTTACCAGGTAAATCAGTTATGGTAACAAAATTCTTGTTGTCCCAACAATTTTTTTTCTCCATGTGCGATGTGAGGAAGGACGTCCCCCGACTGTAGCGAAGATTACGAATTAATTGATATAATTATGCTATTAATCGTTATTATTCATTATTACTATTATTGTTCATTGACGGTATTACTTATTGTTGCATACATACATTATTTTATCCTTTTCGGAGCTACTTTTTTTAATAACCACATTTTGATTCGCAGGGAAGAGTTTTTTAAGAAATGTAATTTTTTTCAGTTGATTTCGAAATATTTGATATCATTAACAATATTATTATTATTAATTAATAATTCATAATATCATAATTAGTCATCAATTATTATTAATATAATTTGACGATTTTGCATAGACCCACCTACGAGCGATAGATATTTTTCCAGTACATACAGTAACGTTAGGAAAAAGCGTCGTTACTTACGAGTAACAGATAATTTTTCCACCTCGGATAGTAACGGTAATACAATAATAAACGAGGTTCGTCCGCAAATTAGTTATCGTCGTACGACGACAAGGTACTCACTTTCTCTCGAAGCATGTCCCGTACCCTGGTAGCCTGGCTCCTGCTCCGATGAAGTTCCAGCTGAAGCTCGAGGCACCTCTCCTGCCAGTTGAGTTCCTCGACGGTGCCCGAATATCCGTCGAAGCTCTTCGACGATCCGTACGCGGGCCTACCGTCCAATTTGTCTCTCTTGGCGAGATCACCGCCACTCGTAGTTTTGGCGTTGTTGTTCGAAGACCCCCCGCAGGTCGTACCGGCAGCGTTACCGCCGGTTGTACCGGCAAGAGTAGCGGCGGCTCTCTCGATCAGCAATCGATGACTCTCGCCCGAGTACTGTCTGTCGCGGTCCTCCGGTACGATCGACTGCTGCTGCCGTCCGGAAAACGAGTACGTCCTCTCCAAATTCGATCTCGAGGATGGTCCGGCTTGCTGGGACGACTGTATCTGTCCCTGATCGAAAATCGAACGTCCTAGACGATTGTAATTCTGCGTTACGTCGAGAGCTTTGTTCTCGAAGCTCGTCGGTCCAAAGTCCGTCTGAGCGCCGTAATTGCGTTTGGCAGCCGTGTCGGCGTACTCGACCCTACCGCTCGAGTCCGAGCTGAAGCTGTACGGATTGCATTTGCCACCGAGGCTCGTCGATTTGCTAATCGCCGAGGCGTCTTTGAGCTCCGCGTAACCGGCGCTCTTCGCGCTATCGGCGAAACTCTTGTCCTTCTGGAAGAGCAGGTTACAGGGTACATTCACGTACGGAGAATTTCTGAAGTGCATCGGCGGGGAAGGAGAGTCTGTTCGATGCTGCTGGGACTGCTGCTGCTGCTGCTGCTGATGGTAATGAGGAAGCTGGTGCTGCAAATGTTGATGCGGACGTGGCGGAGGCGCCGGTGCTTGTCTGCCGCGTCTCGGCAACAAACGTGGACTGTCAGGACCGGCGCTCGAAGAACCACTGCCACCGGTATTGGCACCGTGTCCTCGGCACGATTCCGAACGCGTCACCTCGTGACCGCCGAGCGGGCAGGTGTTGTCGTGATCCCTTCCGGAGCCGCGAACTCCCATCCGCGGACTACACGGTGCCGAGCTCGAGCTCCCAAAGTCCGATGCCAGACGGGCGATCGGATCGAGGATCTGCGAGAGCCGGCGCGCCGGCGAACCACGTATCTCGTCCATCCTCTTCGGGACGGTCGTTATTGACGAGGTCCCTTCGCAAACGACGATCCCGCGGATCGAACTTCGGTTTTATGATCAGCACTGCTGCTGCTGCTGCTGCTGCGGAAGCCTCGGGTGCTCATCGGAAGCTGCATACTAAATGACTGTGAGAGGAAGACGGGGAGATTTCCTTCTTCCTACGCCGTCTCGTTCGTGTCTTCTGGAGTCACGTATGAGACAAGGCGCGATTAACTCGATGGGTGCTGCTCGGTTCGCATCGACCGAACTCGCGACGGTGACGACGATCGTCCGGTATTCGTCTCATTTCTTTAGTCTCATCCGAGGCCGACTAGGACACGTTTGTCGGATGATTGTCCTGTCTGAAATCAGATAAAATCAAGGATTTGTATTTATTATCGCACAATGACGAACTTCGATCCGCTGATAATTGGACATTTATTAACTAAGAGGGGAATTAGTAAAATTGTTTCACGTCACTTCCAGTCACTTGCGAGGGAAACGGGCTTGTTTTGGGTACTTTTGTCCGACTGATAGTTTAACGATAAACAGAATAAATCTTATGAATAAGAACAAATCAAAGATTTCTTTTTATAATCGGTAAATGACAAACTTCGATCCAATTGAAATCAGACTTTTATTGTCTAAAAGGGGAAGTACTAAGATTGTTTATCGACATTGGTTAAAATATCGTTGTTCATTTATTCGCCCTGCGGTTGGTCCATGGATGAGACTGAAGCTAGCAAGCAAACACTCGCGAGGCAAATGCGCTTGTTTTCGGTACTTTTGTCCAATGGATTTGCGCAACGATTAACAGAATAAATCCCACGAATAAAAACAAATTAAACGATCTTCCTTCAAATTACAGAAAATCGCGATCCCTGATCTGCCTTCAAGAATACCCAAAGCAAAGTGTGCTCGAATCAAGCGCCACATACTAATACTTAGAATACCGTGCCTGACAATCAAAACATTGATTTCTTTCGTCAAACCTTCCCAAATTATCTTATCCAATGTAACTGTCGTCCGTTCATAAACCGCACACACAAAAAAAGAAAATAGTAAAATGAAAAGAGCACCGGATTCAAATTCAACAATGACACATGATAGATGAATCACGTGGTCTATTTTACAAAAAAAAACCTGGTCATTAAAGCGAAGAGGTTGGATCGGTTGCACCAACACAGGTTCCCTAAGATAGCAAATCTCTTTTCTCCACCTTCCTTTTAGTTCCTTTTCTTAAACTTAGAATATCTAAGACCTTAGAATAATTACTAAGAATATCGTGTCTGACGATCAAAGCATCAATTTCTATCGTCGAACCTTCCAGGTTATCTTACCTAATGTAACTACCATCCGTTCATAAACGTCACACAAGAATAAAAATAGTAAACTGAAAAGAGCACCGGATTCAAATTCGACAATGACCTCTCGCAGATGAATGTCACATGGACCATTGTATAAATTTTTGTTTAAAACCTAGAAGATCCAGTCGTAAAGTGAAGAGGTTGCATAGGTTGCACCAACACGGCTTCCCTGAGATATTAAGTCTCTTTTCTCCTCATTCCTTTTAGTTCCTTTTCTCGCGGCGAGAAGTGCGGCGGCAGACGGGACCAAATTGAAAGCTGTAACTTCTCCGAGCAGTATAGAGAAACTCGTCTCTCCTCTCTCTCTCCGGCTCTCATCGTCGTTGGGAAAGCTGTTGACGACGCGACTGCGAGAGTAACGAGAAGAGAAGAGAGGGTCACTCTTGCTCTCTAACGCTGACGCCGCTGCTGGATGAAACGATCCGCGTCGTAAGCTTCCTCCCGCATCCCCTCCCCCCCCCACCCCCCTCTCTTTCTCTGGACCGTTTATTTTAAGTCTGCGCCCGCGACACGACAACGACGAAGACGACGGAGCCGAGGATCGACAAAACTAAAGACACCGGATGCACACGCGAGGGCGTACAAACTCGCTCGAGAGACTTTGCTCGGGAGAAGGACCGAGAGAAAAAAACGAAAGGAAGAGAGATGATTTTTTTATTATGCTTTTCATTCCTCCCTCCCTTCCCCTCCCCACGTTTCTTCTTATTACGTTAGGCTGTTACACTAGCGAGCGCGGAGTTGATCGACCGAAGAAAAAAGATAAGCCGCCGGCTGTTTAGGTGTTTAGGTATTATGATCGTTTAATCGAGTGAGAACTGCCACGATGCGGTTCGGGGTTTATTGTTATCGTTACCGTTGTAACGTTAAAACCGGATGGGGGGAGGAGGAAAGTGAAGGCTTCGAGATTAAAGGCCGAACGAATGGATGGGTTATCTAATCGTTGAATCAATCTAGTGATATTTCATTCCGGCAAAGTGGGGAAGCCGAGTTAGAAGGGACGCCGATGCGGAGGACGCTCGAGGGGGAAGCGGTGGGCGCTGGGCTGGAAAAGCTTTCGGGAAAAGCTTCGAGAAGGGATTTCGCTGGGTGAGATTTCTCAGGAAAGAAACGCCGCGAGGGTGAAGCCAAGGAAGTAATATAGATTTTTTTTTTTTTTTTTTGACGAATGCGTTCCCGCATAGGCCTTACGGGAGGAAAGCTTTCGCGCCCGGCAACAGTTCGCTGGGGGAGTGGGGGAGGGAGCCTTCGCTCGGGAATGGAGACGAATCGCGCTGCAGAAGGACCGCCTCGGGCTCGGCCTCTGTACAACTTGTTTTTAGAGAAAACAGCAATTATACAAATTGCTGTGGGCCCGGCCGGAAACGGATCCTTGCGTACAGAAATAACGGTGACAAGGGGAGGAACGAGCGGGAACGACGAAACTATGGAGAAATCTATCTCTGTGTGTGGGGCTGCGGACTCTGTGCTCTACAGACGCTTTTATTGTTCGTCCTCGATCGTTCGGCGGAAGACGCCTCGGCACGTCGTGCCAACTATCTCGGTGAATTGTTGAATGGAAGCAAATTTCCTCATTATTTCGCTATTTATATTCCATCAGAGCCACCAATTAAGGCCGCGGGTATTTGGCAACGGACTTGAAATTTTTTATTCTTACGATTTGGCGTTGTAGAACACAGCTAAAATTCAACCATTAGAAAATTCGTTCCATTCCGTGGGCCAAATTTTCTGACGTTTGAATTTCAGCTAATGGAATAGAATTTATTCCATTCTACGAGATTGTCCAGTGGCCTTGCGCTTTCTTATTAAGTAGACTATCAATAATATCGATTATATTATTCTTTTCGTCGCAACATTTTTCTCGAGGGGACAATTTTGATTGAATTTGAATATCGTACGGAATAATTATTGCGTTATGGAACTGAAATTATGATACATGAATATTCACGTGCTATTGAGTGACAACAATGAAATCCTTCCACTCGAGGCATTGTCGATGAGAATCATAGCCAGAAACCCCCCCAGCTCAATCCAAATTAGCATCGATCACAATACCGGTTAATTAATACCAATCGCTAGTCTGCAAAATTAATCGAAACACCAAACGTTAATTAATCAGTGCCTATTACAATATCATCGTGCAAACGGGGTCGAGCGCACAGGTATTCTGCGAAGCGTGGAAATGAGTTCGCTTTAATCGATGCCCCTTATGCTCGTCGGTATCCCTAATTCTTAATTGTCACGCGAGAGGGTAAAAAGAAGGGAGGAAGGAACGAGAGCGAGATTACGTATTCATGGGAAGGAAGCATTATAGCTTTTGCATATATTTAATTTTTTTTTCCGTTTATTTTTTACCCTCTACAGTGGCCCGAGCTCTTCATTCCTCCTCCGCGGTGTCGAGAGGATACCCCCTGAGCCACTCTCCGCGAAGGTGTACTAAAAAAAAAATGTTTCCCCGCTCGCGGGGGTGTACGCGAAGCCGTGCACATATTATACTTATACTTTGTACCTCGACATATTTACATGTATAATACGAGGGCGAGGGCCCATCGACGCTGAAACACGCTAAGGGAAGAGGCTGCGTCCTACGTTCATGAATAAATTTGAAATTAACTTTTCGAACGACACCGTGCATGCGGTCAGGGGAGTTATACACACTTTTTTTGTATCGTCTACCTGCTTTCCGTATATCTATGCTAATAAAAAGGAAGTAAAAAAACAATCTTTCTGAGGCTCTCCAAACATTGAGGGGGGACATCAATCTTTTTTATTTATTATTTTAGCGTACAATTATAATAATTATTATTGCTATTATTATTATTATCACTATTATTATTGTTTTTGGTATTTTATTACTTTATTATTAGCTATTAAAACAAATTTTGTAAACTACGATATGGCAAAGTATCGTTCGAACTGTGACTAGAGTATAATTTTACGCACAATAAATATATTATATTATTAAGGTTGTTAAGTCAACAATTTGTAATAGGTGTTAACCTGGTAACAAATAAATAAAAATACTACTACTACTGCTACTACACAGTCAAAAAGTCATAAAGGGACGAGAGACTGAGATCCATCCGCTCGGGGCATCCCCGGGGGCATGTATTATTTATCCTATGCAATGCAACTAAAATCCCCGCTACGACTTCTTACTTTTATTTTTATTTTTTTCCAGTATTTTACGCAACATTTATCCGAATTCGGGATACTGCCGAACTTAACGCGAGCTGGGGTCGAGATAAACCTTCCTCTCTTTCTCTTTCTTGACAAGCTTTCCGTGTTACCCTCGAAGAAGAATAAATGCCGAAGAACCGAACGATCTCTATACATATAATATATATATTTATATATATATATACACATACATATCTACGTGTGTGCGTGTGGAAAGAGGGTTGACGTTATTTATTCGACGTCCTATATGCTAAATCGCGAGGTTAGCCGCGAGCAATAGTGTCAGAGGGTAGGAAAAGCTAAAGAAAAAGCATAAGGGACATTCGAAATGGGCCATTTTCCTTCCTTCCTTCCGTCCGTCCTTCTCACACGCCATCCCTCTCATATTCTCGTCCAGGATATACTGGCCGCGCAATATGTGACCATACAAATCTCGTATCACAACTACTATTCGAATCGAGAAACTCGCCTTTCTATTCGATACAATTTCGTTTCTTTCCTTTTTTCATTTGTTTAATACGATTTTTGTATGTTTAATAAGTTTTTTTTATGACTAATACTTTTAAAAATACAGGGGTTTTGAAAAAACCCCTGTTAAACTTTTCGATACCTCAAAAAAATACGATCCAAACATTCTGAAGAAAATGATAAAAACCCCTTGTAAATAATCATGAATTGTGGTGAAATGACGATTTTTTTTAAGAGGTTCGAGTTTTTGATTGAGTACCTCATGTATCTGGGTGGCGATGAGTCAATTCCATGATCTCAGAGATCATAGTTTCCTTCCTTACTACCGTGCTTCTCATAATAAGCCATGCCTCTGGTTTTCTCGTCCAAGACACCCCAGTTAGCAATTTTTGTATTGTCACGAAAAAGTAATTGGAATGTGCTAAATATGTCCGCTAAAACGTTTTATGTCTGTGGTTTTCGCATCCAAGATACCTCAGATTGCAATTTTTGGTGTTGTTACGAAAAAAGTAATCGGAATGGGTTAAATATGCATGACTCCAAAAATTTTCCACGAGACTAAATTTCATCAATTTATAACGGCTGCCTTTTGCATCGTCCAAACTTCGCCGGGCGAAGTTCATTCAGAGAATACAATTCTACGATTGACCAACGTTTTCTTCTTCCCAAAACAGTGCATTGACAGACTTGCCAAAGATGAAATTTGTCATTTTTGGCATAAATATGTTCGGGTCACAAATATGTCCGCTGGAACGTTACATCTAAGCTATCCCTATGTCTTTTTCGTCAGAGTACAAAAAATTGCTGGGACACTGGCCGCGTGATGCAAGCATACAAATCTCGTATCACATTGACTATTCGGATGGGGAAGCTCGCCTTCGATTCGACACAATTTCGTTTTTTTTTTTTTTTTTTTTTGTTTTATCCGATTTTTTCCCCCGTCACACGTCGTATATGTCCGCGTGGCGCCGAGGCATTTCTATGATCTGTGGGAATGGGAATGGAAGAGGCAGATGATCCCCGGTATGATCCCGGGCGCGATACGTGGAAGAGGTCGTAAACCCGAAAGGCTGGCATCGCACCCTCGGCTCCTATCGCCCTCCGAAACGTGTATAAACCGAGACACGACGAGGTGTCCGAGGGAAAATCGCGAATCGAGTTTAAAGTTTCTCGACAGCTTGTTTTCGAAGTTCGGAGACGTGAGAGGGAAAGAGAGACGTGTCTGGTACGCAGCTATATAGATATCGGAGACGGATGGATGCGCGCGCGTTCCGATTTTTCAATCTACCATACATGTATCGGGCCGGCTCGTGAGTTCGTGCCCAATCTGCCCGCCACCACCTAATAACAAAGTCTCGGCTTCTTTTCGCGCCTCGCTTAGAATCGCAAACTACAGGTATGCTTCACGAGGATAGTTCGTATTATCGATACGATACATTTTCAAAGCCTGTCGTCGTTTAACACTTTTCGGTGAAAATTATATTTTTTGGGTCTGAAAGACTCTGAAGGAAGATCGATGGCCCATTGGCAATATATACTGTAAATAAGCTTCTTCTTCTATATATGTACCAATGTCCGTACCATGCAAAATATTTCCAACTAGCGGTTATGTTGAATGGTTCATAGCATATTGAAATCCGTTCCATATGGAACGGAACTCGGATTTCCGAAATCCCTTCTACATGCTATAAAAACCGAAATTCCGAAATTATAGCGTATAGAATGATACTTGGGAATTTCAAAACCCATTCTATATCTGTGAAAATCGGCGAAGCGGGGTGTCATCTTTTGTGAAAGGGGGGCTTAGCTACAGAGAAGGGGGGTGGGACAAACATCCAAACCAACGAACAAATTCACAGATTTGTAAAAAATATATAAGATAAATACAATTACAACTATTATTATTTTAATATAAAATGTAGAGACATTTTTTTATTAAAAATAAATAAATTATGAATGAATGTTTTTTTATTAATATTTATGACATAAATGTGTGCGATAAAATGATTGGTATATCCAAATTGATATTTGTGCAAGCGATATCCAATTACCAAAGATAAAACAGTTTGCCTTAGGAACTTCAAAAAAACTCCACAAATTCGTATTAGGTACCGACAGTCTGCCGCAAAAAAATATCAACTCATCGCTTTAACGAACCCGTGAACTCAAAGATGTTATTAACAATTTGTAGAAAAGACCTGTGCACCAATTCGTCTCGTATTACTCCGGGCTCTCGGCTTCTCCGGTAAGAGATACGATGATGAAAAAAAAGAAAAAAAACGAATGAACCTGCGCGCGCGAAGAGCGGTCGCAGCGCCAGAGGCGTTTCATGTTACGAGAACGGTTCGCGAGCCGGTAATTCCGCCGATGTCCTCTAGCGAAGACGAATAAATAATAAACGTAAATGCAATATGAATACGCGAGCGAAGACTCAGCGATAAGGAGAAACATCGACGACGAACAAGTACTTCCATTCGGCAAGTCGAAAAAAAAAAATCTCTTCTCATCCTCATTTATTAACGAGCGGCAAGAAAGCTGCTGCTGTCGTCGCGCGGAAACAGCGAGACAGGACACAATGCTCTCTCGCGGAGCCTGGAGTGCCTCGTTACGCGAGGCCCGGCGCGTTCGCGCTTCGCCAGCAGTCGCGAAGCTTCCGGCTGCGCCGCAGTGCAGCCTCTGCCTCTCCTCGGGCCTCTCGACGTCCCAAAAACGAGTGGAGAATGAAAGAAACGAAAAAAAGAAACAAAAAAAAGCTCCGTAGTTCGTAGCAACAGACGCAGGGCGAAACCCGTAAATTCGCATAGGGTTCCTCTTTGTCAGCGAAATATCTTTATCTCGAGAAAAAAAGGATACACACGAGAAATGTTTTTTATTTTACGAGTGCAATCACCCCGCGAAGATCTGGGGCATGGGAAGGTCCGGGAGCCTGAAAAAGGGTGTCCAAGAGAGCTCAAATATCACGGATGTGATTTGTCGGATTTCGGTATTATCCGGGTAATTCGCCAAAGTAGGACAGGGCTCGCCCTATCGACCTTAAAAAAAAAATCCAGAACATTTTTCCTATATCAGGACGATCGAGTTTGGGCGAACGTGTCTCCTTCCGATGAAGTATTTCCGGATGATAAGGCCAGCGGTACACAATAATTGTATAAGATAGGTTGCCTCGACCAAAAAATAAAAGAAACTCGTACGCGCAGTTGGCACGAAAGGGACATTAGCCGATTGGATAACTCCGTGTCTCCGCCCCGTGGGGGGTCACGTGATCTGCGGCCCGTAAGAGCCGGTATAACTCATGGAACGAGGCAGGGCCTCTGACGCGAGAAGTTACACAGACGTAAGTACCAATGACGACACGTCCCAGTCGTCGCACACTTCTGTGCAGATTTGATTTCTTCCGAATATAAGTATTAAAAATCTAATTTAACACTTATAATCGTATCTACAAACATTTTTTGATGTACAGAAAAAAAGTTATGCAACGTTTAGGCCTAAATTATTTTCTATCGTTGCATTTTGTTAAAAGACAGACGATATCGTGTCCGAAAATTGATATTAGCGTTACTACATACGCGACCCAATAATCGGACAACGGTCCAAACTAATCAAACTTCTGGTCTTTCAGTTTCAGTTTCTGGAAAAAACTTTTTGGACTGGGTAACCAAAGTTCTTCGAACGCGAAGAAGTTTGGTTAGCCAGCTTTCTACGTAGCTTACCTTCAGTATTGCTTGGGGTAAATATTATTTTTTTATTGATTTGATTAATAAATGGCAAAGAAATTCGTTTAGTTAATAGAATAGAATATTTATTTGTTACAGGTAAATACCTTTTACAAATTAGACAACAAGTTTAACTTTTCTTACGAGTAGTATATATATAATACCTTAAAGAACGCTTATAATTGTGCAAGAGGAAATGGTTCGACATATCATGACATATAACATATAAAAAGAAGAATGCTATTAGCACCAGTTATTCGGATAGGACAAAAGCACGGTCTCTACAACTAGCGGAGACGAAGTAAAAAAGTTCATTGGCAGTATCCCCCGTAAGGGATTCTAAACTAAACGGATACACAAAGTTCTCCATGAATTTCTCTCTGTTGTGCTGAAACTGTGGACACTCAGTCAAGAAGTGACCGATTGACTCAGCTACAAGCTGAACACAACAAAGGCACAGTTCTTCTCCATTAAACTTATATACTAATTTTTTGATCTTGAAACTAAATCTGTATCGGCCCGCGAGTCTGCATTGCGCTACTA
>JAPYZC010000838.1:0-46881 GCA_030522665.1 Ichneumoninae sp. A BG-2022a | reverse complement strand
ACTAGAAAAATGTATTTTATTCACACAGCCTCAAGAAATAATTGAATGCTTACTCGACGCATGCCCAGGCCCATTGAATTTAGGAACTATCGCTACTCTCCGAAAGTGCGGCCTCTTTGATTATATTGGAAGCCGGCCGCTTTGCTTTTTTCGTTCTACCCGGACCTTTCCTCGACTTTCTAAAAACCTCGATCGCTCGAAGTTTCTTCTTCAGAGCGTTGGCTTTGTCTTTCTCACGCTGGGGTATGTACTCGTCGACATTTTTACCGTTAAGCATTGCCGAGGTTCCGGCGACGCCCCCCTTCGCCACCTCGGCCACGCTCGAGTCGAGCCCTTCCGATCCTGCAGACACCGCGTCGGCCTTACTTGCCCCCTCTTCCTCCACAGGCGCAAGCCTCGTATCGCCGGCTTGATTTTTCAAGCCTTTGCCTCTGCGCCTTTTGGGCTCCTTCGCTTGACCGGAGACTTCCTGTTCGTCAACATTGCCGTCCTCGTTCGTCTCCTCCCCGCCTGCACCGTTGGCCAGCCTCTGGACAGCTTTTTTCACCCTTTTGCTCAGAGTAGTTTCGATGGATTTCGGCACGGTATTCACGCTGAAGTAGGAAGCGATGCCTCTCTGACTCCTGCCCTCGGCCAACTTCTTCACCACCGGATTAATCGTTTCCTCGAACTTGAGCTTCGTCCAGCCGAATTTCTGTCTCGTGTAATCAGCGAGGAGCGTCAAGTTCGGCTTGCTCCATGTGAAAGCTTCCTTGGACTCGTCGACGGTTGGAAACAGATACGCCTGGACGACAGCCTGGCTCGGAAATCCTGAAAGCGTGAGCTTGGAGAGATTTACTATGGAAGATAATTTAATGACGACCGATGCGTACCTCTCTCTATCTCCACGTTGCGGAGCTTGGAGCGAAGCGCGGTTCGGCCGGGGCCGGTCGATCGTCCCGATTTGATCCACGAACAGAAGCTCGACAAGCCACGGAGAAGATTGTCGCCCTCCGATGGAAAGGCCGCGAGAATTTCCAACGCAGTCACCGGCCCGATTCCCGAAACTCCCACGGTGTAATCGCTGCCGACGAGGAGTGCCAGTTGAATCATTTGCTGCCTCGACAGCTCTGTGCAGATAAATCGAATTGGAAAGAATACGGCTCGAAAAGAAAATCGTATAGAGATGGAATTACATAAGGTTGGTCTTACTGAAATGATGCTCGATGTCGGTCAATTTGTACTCCATAACGCGTTTGTTGTTGTTGAAAAAATTCTTGTAAACGCAACGTCCACCGAAGAGCCAGATATCGGAATCGTCCGTTATCGTTCCGTCGGTCAGCTGAATGCTTTCCAAGTGCGCACACTGAGCCTCGGCTTCCATAGGAGCGACGATGTAAGGAATTCCGAACAGCCGCAGCAGGTCCTACATTACGAAAGGCAATTATTAAAAATCCTCGTACATTAATAGTTATTTATTCTACAGTAGAACCTCGATCATTTGCACCCTCAATTATCCGAATCATGGCCCGTTCACCCGAACGCTCGGTTGTCCGCCCAGGTAGTGCAAAAAAATTAGTTATCAAAAAGTGATCGATGGGTTCGATATGTCCGTCTGGACGGTGTTCGAAAGTTACCAATCGTGCAAAAAGTATACTAAACATATTTTTGAAGTTTAATATATACTGTTATTTAATTTATATACGTGTTACAAAGTAAGAAAACAAATTCTGCGATGATCTGAATTTTTTACTATCCGAACAAGACCCGGCCGCGCCGGTTTTGGATAATCAAGGTTCCACTCTACACAACAAACCTGAGCTTCCATCCGCATCTGATCGGTTACAGCCGTCGCCTGCCTTTCCAGCTTTCCGATGTTCTCTGTAAGGTCGCTGTGCTCGCTCTCCAGTTCGGCCTGAACAAGTTATCGAATTATCAAAACATCACCCAGCTCCGATAACGCCAGGAAAGACAAAATTGATAACAGATCGAGTTAGATACCTCCATTGAGACAAGTTTTTCTTGACTCGCTTTTAGTAGTTCGGGCTTGAACGCCGCGACTTTATTCCTCAATTCTTCAGCTCGAGACGTCGAAGGCTCAACGATCGCGTCTTCGGGTTTAGAAACTGCGGTATCGACCGCAGCAGAATTATCGCTCTGTGGTTCCGTAGCAATCTTCGCAGCAATATCCGATTCTGGAGTGTCCGGCACAGGATTGGCTGTTTCTTCTTTCCTCGTCGGGGAAGCCTCAGTCGTGTCTCGGAGACTTACACTCGCCGCAGACTCATGAGCGCTCGACACATCTAGCGCACTCACGTCCGAGACCTCCGCAGGCTCCGTCGCGAATACATCGGCGAATATATCGTCGTCGTCGTCCTTCCGAGGCTGATCCGCTTTCACCGTTATCTCCAGTCCGAAATTTGATTCCGGAATGGGAACGTCTTGTATCTCGACGAGATCGGAGTCGGTATCCGAATCCGAGGACATGGTCATCACCGTCGAAAAAGACTTATCCGTGGTGTTGAGATCGAACGGCCCTTGCTCGAGAGCTCCGACTTCCGAGCTCGGTTTCTCGATTTTTTCAGTATCGGCGACTTCCGTCAGATCGATCAACTCCTCGGGCTCGGTAAACAGTTTGGAGGCGCATGACTTCGACTCCTTGGCTTCGATCGAACCTTTCTCCGGAGATAAAGGAGACACCGATTTTTGGCTCCTCGCCGACTTGTGTTTATCGCCCTCCATGAGAGCGAGGATCTCTTCCTCCGGGATACCCGCGTGCTCCAGCATGTACGCCAGGGCAGGATTGAGGCGCTCCTTGCCAAAGTATTTTTTTCTGATCAAGGGCGACGGTTCGACGCTCTTCGCGGTCATCATCGCCTCGTCCTCGGACTCCCAGTCGCTGTAGTCGAGATCGTATTCGTTGATGTTCTCGATAACGGATTCCGCGGTGTTCGTCGGAAACGACGAATCCTCGTTGCCCGAATCTCGAGATGCTCGAGCTTCGGTAAACTGACTAGGTTGACTCGAGCTCTGGCTGCTCGATGGTTCGTCCGTCGAGTCTCTCTTCAGCCCCTTCGGATCGTTTATGAATATCAGTCGCGTCGTGCTATCCGAAGCTATTCGATACGCCGTGTCCCGGCCGCCAGTATCGATACCCTGTTCGGTCAAAAGTTTCTCCAACTCCTCGAGCGTCAGCGTTCTTCCGCCCATTTCCTTCTCCGCCGTCTCCAGGGACTCCTGAACTTGTCTGCGCTTCAGCAAACGCTTCATCTGGTAGTCGGAAAATTCGTGAGATTTGTCGGGCATCTCGTGGAGGCGACCCCACGAATTTTGCTTTCTCGTTTCTTTGAGGTCGGTGAGAACGTCGTAGCGAACGTCGGCGGGCAAAGCTTTGAAATCGGCGCTCGTCACGTCGACGCTGTGAATGTTTCCGACCCACCGGCTCTGCTTCCGAGGGCTTAACTCGATCGAGGAATCGGAGTCGTAATCCTCGTAGTCGTCCATCGTCTCCTCCGGCTGACTGCCGCTCGGGAGGCTCGGCAATTTGAACATATCGTGCGCGGAATTCGCATTTTTTCCCGCGACCGAAGAATCTTGCGACGAACCGCCCGATTTGTCTCCGCTCGTGGAAGCCAGCGCACCCTTCACAGCTGTGTGCTTTATGAGATTCTGCAGCAAGTCGTGCTTCATCTGCTGTGCTTTGCTCGCAGCTATCGCCTTCTGCTTCTTGCGCGAAGCCTGCGAAATAATTTTTGTTCTGAGTAAATGGTTGTCTGAGAACATTTTCTACGGTACAGTCGAGAACGACTGTACCGATCGACGATAATTACGATTGTATTTTTCTTGAGCATCGGAACGCCTCCGTCGAAGACAAAGACAGGTTTTATCTTGAAGTAAAGCAACTTGCAGATCCTGTGGAAGAGTCCGAGCAGATGAGCATTGGGCACCGCACTGCCCCTCCGATCCTGATAGCCCTGCAGGACCTGGTGTATCCATATCGATACGTCTGATCGTAGGAGTTAAGGCAACATGGTCATAGAAGTTAAGATGATATGGCGGAAGAATTTAAGGCGATATGACTATAGAAATTAAGGCGATACAGCAATAGAAGTTAAGGTGATATTGCCATAGTTAAGGGGATACAACTATAAAAGTTAAGCCGATATGGCCATAAAAATTAATGCAATATGCCCATAGAAGTTAAGGCAATAAGCCTATAGAAGTCAAATCGATACGGCTATAGAAGTTAAGGCCATAGAAGGAAGTCAGACAAACCTAGAATGCCAGGTTATTTTGTTCTCAAACATAGCTTACGAGTTGTGGTCTGGTTTCAAGTCTGGTTTCAACAGGTTAATCCTGCGTGTTGTTGAACTAGCCGACAAGTTTATTAGCACTGATCAATTTTCAGGAATTCTCCCACAGGAATTTCATACGACACTGCTTTTGAGTATGAGATGGTAGCAACAATGGCATGGTACATATTAACCATTCTATATTAGATTACTTCTTTGTATCGCTTCTGTAACTGTAAAAAATAAAAGAAAACATGTGGAAAAATGGTGTTTTTTGTTTGTACGCTACGCTCTCTCACTGTTGCATGTTATCTGTTAAAAAGGGCATGTCTCGTATATTCAAATAAATAAATTTAAAAAAAGAAAAAAAAATTGTACACAAAGTTACTATATTGTGGTTGTATTTTTACCGGAAAAAAAGGATACCGATCGCCAGGATCTTGCCCTCGAGAGTCTCCAGAGGAACGGGCTTTCCGGAGGCGTCGAGCAATCGCCAGAGCCCGTGAACTCCCATGGTTCATCGAGAGATTATTGTCACCGAGTCGTGTAACTCTATCGCTCACTTAACCTCGATGTTATTACGATGTTATTGTTCATAGCGGCGAGTGACGCGACAAGCTTATTTCGTATTCGTCGAGCCCAATCAAAGTTCCACGCTCTTTAAAGCTGCAAAAAAATCAGACAACGTTAGACACCGTTAAAGCTATTCGGATTCGAAATAAAATCGTCGAAACGTTTGTTGTTTATCAATCGACCGGCGTAGCGGTGCGTTTCATTGATAAAAAGCTCGAAGCTCGAAGTTTAAACATCCATGCGCGCGCAACCGACGGAGCTTGCACAATACATCGCTCAATGATAACAGAGATAACAGAAAGTTTGAGCACGCGATCGCCCCAGAATTTGTACAATCTTGAAACATAATAATTTTTCTTATTGCAACAGTCAATCGATATGCTAATTAATCGATGGTACTTGTAGAATAAGTTGATAACAGCAATGTCGAATGAAGTTGATTAAAATCTCCCGTACGACTTACGAGAACCGTCGCGTATCCTCCCGTATTAGTGCAGCCCTACCGTGACGAATGGGGAATAAGAATGATGATAAATTGATGGAGAACACGCAGTTCCCCGTGCGCTGGAAGAAGTGTGTGCTGCTCGGCAATAATAAAGGGCTTCTAGTACAGAAATGCGTAGTTCGTATTATACGTACGAGTACCTATGCGCCTTGCAGTGATAGTGCGTTCTTGATGTTCGCTTTAAGATCGCCGCTGTATTGCTATTAAATGCCTTAAAGGTATATAGTTGCGTGGCTGACGGCAGTATAACTATGTAATATGTATCATGGGGTTTGATGTATATGATGTACATACAGAATTCTATATACCAGCATAGTATTGTATAAGATATATACACATTTATATATAGATATATCGCACGGCGCACATACACTATATCGTCATCATCGCGCGCAGAAGTGGAGTGAGGTAGAGGCCACCCACTCTTTCCCACAGCAGGTTTTTCCCACGCCCCCCATGGTAACCCCAACATCCTTTTGCGGCAGCAATTCCACGCGCCGTGAGAGGAGAGGGAAGCCAAAGTGTACTGCCGTCGGCGTCGTACAAGCAGAGTGTGGCGGAGAGCACAGTGGAGCAGGGCAACCGCCGAGCACACTGAGCAACGGGGAGAGGGTGGAGGCGCTAGGGTCGACCGGGCCATTGTACAACAGTAAAACAATAGAAACTGCAGCCACTTAACCGGCAGTAATAACTCTACACGAGTACTACATACGCGCCTGTCTCGCGGGTACAAGTTAGTTAGACCGAGTATACGACGAGGAGGAGACGTGTGCGCGGCTGTCGTCCGTTTTTTTCAACGAGATTTCGATACATATTGTTTTCTTTATCTTTATTTTCCTCCCGTTTCTCGCTTCTCGATTTCTCGCCGGACGGAACGCGCGTCCGTCATCGTTTCAGTGAAAGGCGTCGGTGTGTCGATAATAATTTGTCTTTAACCGCGAGACCGCATCGAAATCTGCGACACTATCTTTGCTTTTGAATTGGCGCGCACGCGTACCTCAGTTTTCGTCCGGAGGGGTCCAGATATGTTGGCAGGACTGTTCGGAAAATTCGTAGAGTGAACAGGTGTTTTTTGAATGTATTAGCCGAGGGCCCTGGCCTGTACGAAAAGTTGGTGAGAGACAGCGGCGGCGGTGTGGGTTACTGCACAGCGCGAAGCTCGGATACATTGTCCGTGTGATGCTGTGTCCGGCGATCCTTTGCTCGTCGCAGTAGAACGGTCACCGTCTCTCGCTCGGTTCGACATGATTGCCGTGAGAAAATTTATCGCCAACGGTTCTATGTAGCTGAGGTGAGTGCGCGTTATTTATCTCGCGCGTGGATATGTTTTTTCGATTGGTCATCTCCCACCCCTCCCCCTAGCCATTACAGGCATCGTGTGTCTCTCGTACCTCTCAAAGCGCGCATGTAAATAAACAGTCTTTTATCCCGAATAGCCAAGCCGAAGGAACTAACCATCGGTGACACTCTCGTACGTCAGACAAACGAATTTTTCATCCACGTTTCATTCATCATCGTTTTTTGTCGTACACACGCGTAACTATGTTTAATCCTCCGCAGGAACGAGAAGACGCGACTTTGGCCTGCGTGCACGCGAAAACCAAATTCCAATTCGTCGAGCTGAAAAAGATTGAATTATTTTGTTTTTTTTACGACAAAAATCCGTCCGGCGAGTCTCGCAGTCGAACGAAAATTCCTCCGTCGAAACGTTACGGGGAATGAAAAAAATATCGTCCGTCCGGAACTCGTATAACCTCGGTGCGTCTCGCGCTTCCGCGCTCTTTCGACAACACACTCGTCCAGCGTCGAAACTTTCGGCCCGTTCGCTTCGTCCGCGACCGATCGTCTGCCGCTGTTAATTCCATCCGTCGGATAAATTTCATTACATAACTGAGTCGAGCGTATCGGCGTTGCATGGCGTCAAACTGTGTCACCCGAGTTAGAGAGCTCTTGTCATCGTCAGGCACGCAATTAATTTATTAACATGAATATGCATGCGAGCAATCGGACCTGCTCTCCGACCGAGCGACGAACCTGCGACTCGCCGGGAGTCATCGGTGTGCAAAAAAATTCATCCGTTACTATCTTCTCTCGACGATTCGTTCAAAAGAGTAACAAAGTTTTCGCGCTAGCCGTTCCGTTGCCTCACGACGGTCTCCTGTTTTTTTCGCTACGCCCGAGCGACCGTCCGATATTCGAGGAGATGAGCTTTATTCGAACAGGATGAAAAAAAAAAAGAAAAAAAAGACCTTAGCTCCGTTCCCACGGCTCCGGACGGTTTCCTCTTTCCTGACTGCGGAGCCAAGCAATTCCCAGCAGCTCGTTTATTGCAAGATTTCTTGCATTAATTATAGCCCGGCGTAGTAACAACGCCGCTTCCCACGGACAAAATGCCTCCGCGGCGTGTACTCTTGCACCTGTACATCGAGAGTAATTACAAGATATTAATATAGTATATATGACTATTGTTGGAGGTTCGAGCCGGCGCGAGCATTCTCAATTCTATTATAGTACGACCCATGAGAAAAAAATAGAAAAAAAAGAAAAAAAAATATTAGAGATAATTGTTTGTAACAATTAACGTTTACGTGACCGCTTTCACGTTTCTTTTGCAGATGACAATCGAAGCATTCGGAGCAACGAGAAGAGGACCCGCGAGCGTGGAATGAAGCGGTGACGAAGTTGCAGTTTCGGAGAAGAACGTGAAAAAAAGAAAACACCAAGAAATTGATAGAATCGCGTCCCGCAAAGATGCCACATCAGTTCGGTCTGCCGACAATGGCGCACGGAATGCAGTCGCCGCCGTCGCCAACGGGCGGTGTTATGTCGGCCTATCCGCGCTTCGGCTCGGGAGTCTACAGGCCCGATCACCAGGACCAGAGACTGACGAGGGAGGCGATGGAGAGATACCTGCGTGACCGGAGCGACATGGTCATCGTGATTCTTCATGCCAAAGTAGCCCAAAAATCGTACGGCAACGAGAAGCGATTTTTCTGTCCGCCTCCTTGCATATACCTGTTCGGCGACGGTTGGAGGATGAGGCAGGAGCAAATGTTGCGTGAGGGCGAGTCCGAGCAGTCCGCCCAGCTGTGCGCGTTCATCGGCATTGGAAACTCCGATCAGGACATGCAGCAGCTCGATCTGAACAACGGCAAGCAGTACTGCGCGGCGAAGACCCTCTACATATCCGATTCGGACAAGAGAAAGCATTTCATGCTATCGGTGAAGATGTTCTACGGCAGCGGTCACGACATCGGCGTGTTTCACAGCAAGAGAATAAAGGTGATATCGAAACCGTCGAAGAAGAAGCAATCGTTGAAGAACGCCGATCTGTGCATAGCGAGCGGCACGAAGGTCGCCCTCTTCAATCGTCTGCGATCGCAGACGGTGAGCACGCGTTATCTTCACGTCGAGAACGGTAATTTTCACGCCAGCTCGACGCAGTGGGGCGCCTTCACGATTCATCTGCTCGACGACAACGAGAGCGAGTCCGAGGAGTTTCAGGTACGCGACGGATACGTCCACTACGGGAGCACCGTGAAGCTCGTCTGTTCCGTAACCGGAATGGCACTTCCTCGATTAATAATACGAAAGGTCGACAAACAAATGGCGAGTCTCGAGGCCGACGATCCGGTGTCGCAACTCCACAAGTGCGCTTTTTACATGAAAGACACCGATCACATGTATCTGTGCCTCTCGCAAGAGCGGATAATACAGTTTCAGGCGACGCCCTGCCCGAAGGAGGCCAACAAGGAGATGATCAACGACGGCGCATGCTGGACGATAATAAGCACCGACAAGGCCGAATATCAATTCTTCGAGGGCATGGGACCGGTACGCTCACCCGTGACGCCCGTTCCGCTCGTTCACAGTTTGCATCTCAACGGCGGCGGCGACGTAGCCATGCTCGAGCTCAAGGGCGACAATTTCACCCCGAATCTCCAAGTGTGGTTCGGCGATGTCGAGGCCGAGACCATGTACAGATGCCAGGAGATAATGCTCTGCGTCGTTCCCGATATATCGCTCTTCAGGGGCGAATGGCTATGGGTAAGGCAGCCCACACAAGTTCCGGTCTCGCTCGTACGAAACGACGGTATAATTTATGCCACCGGCCTCACCTTCACTTACACCCCCGAGCCCGGCCCTCGGCCTCACTGTCCACCCGCCGACGAGATAATGCGAGCTCCCCGCTCGATACACAATCAAGCGAGCATGCCACCGGCGATAGCGGACGTGCCGTGGAATACTCATCAGCCACCTCAGCCGGGACTATGATATTCGTCCAGTGATTTCAACGTCAACCAAAGCCTTCACGCTAACCGCGTGCAGCATCATCAGCAGCTCTTACCAACAAGTGTTTCACTTTACGACAAGAGCAGATCCTTTTTCGCCGATGAGGAGCCCGACCCGGGGAAGCTCGACGAGGAACTCTCCATCGCCGATTCCGACGGCTCCGAATCATAGCGAAACACTTGTAACGATGACTATCGATAATGCTATGCATTGTTCATACATCGAATTGTTTATACAAAAGTTTACGTATATATATATATATATATATATACATATTATATATACTTGTAATAATTTATCGGCGAACAGACGGCGCGGGCCGTTGTTCCTCAAAACTATCGACTAACGTGCAACAAGCAAGGGACAAAGAGTGACAATGGGAGCGTGTATAGTTTAATCATCTCATTTCCAATCTTCATTTTTACCCGGGCGATGTAGACAGAAATTATTTTATAAAATGTATAATAGAGTAAGAATCCGTCGAGTGATTTAGATCGGCGTTTCGGCGCTAGTGCCTGTTCAGAGTGTACTTGCGAGTGTGTGTGTGTTTTTTTTTTGCGAGTGATTCCGTCATCGATACGGAATTAAAATTGATTTCGGCGCGAAACGGCGGAGGCTCGCGATCGAAGTTACATGACAAAAAGATAAGATATATTCATTGGCATAATGAAGAGAAATTCCGGAGTTCAATAAGAAAACAAAAATATCGAGTGTAAATATCATGGTAAATACGTCTGATGAAGTTCTCTCGTAGGTCTTATCGCGCGTAGACGCAAAACTAGTTTTAAAGAGACAAAAAAATGACGAATTACGACTATAAATAGTGTAACAAGATCGATGGCGTGTGATCTTGACGAGCGTAGGGGAATTTATATTTTCAAACAAAATTGTATATATTTTAAAGGAAGAAAGAAAAAAAGAATGAGCTGATTGCCATTTGCAGTCGAGATATGTTCCAAAAGGGTTCCTTCGTTTAAAATTTCAAATACAAATTGCCGTGAAGCATTTTTGTACTCTGTGGTATTTTGGCGAGGATAAATCGCTTTATCCGATTTTACAATTAAATAGTACATACGCCTACGTACAAAAAGAAATATAAAGAAGGTACGATACTACCTATTATTATTATTATTATTGATAAAAAAAAGAAACAAACTGTATAGATATTCTCGCATAATTGATAGGAAAGATAGCGAAATGTTAAACTGAATCCTTGTTATCTCGAGGATTTAATATCAATTCACCAGGGTGATTTAATGTGAAACGAGTTGTGAATAATAATTACTTCGCGTTGCCCGAAAACTACAAGCGAACATTTGTAACGAGCTTAGCGAAGCGAAAAAAAAAATCAGAGTAATAAACGGATATCGGACTTTCGTTACATACTTCGATCATTCGTGATTGCACGAACCTTCCTCCGCTATACGTCTCCGATAAAAAAACACATCCATCTCTCAGCGTCGGAGACGAGCGCCGCACCACTTGCTGAAGATATGTGTCTCAGGCCGACGGGCAAAAAAAAAATATAGCACCTCTCAAGAGGAAACGCGATAAGATCAACTTCGTTGAGAACACCTCACTTCCCGAAGGAGGAAAGCCCCCCTCCGTATTGTTACGTAGGAATGTTGGGGAATCTTTCGTGGGAATTTACCCACAATTAACATTCGTATTGTGTCGATGGTGACCATGGTTATCTTTATAATTCTCAACAGTAAAACAGTACCTCTAATAATAATTACATTCTTACGAAGAATTGGACGGATACAAATGTTTGGACAATGGAAGATTTACCCACGGACTGCTTAGACGTGTACACGACTACGCGTCTATTATTGCTTGTTTGATATAAAAAAAAAGATAAAAAAAAAGAAAAACAACAACAAAATATCTCTCAACTGTGTTGTCCGCCGGGGGGACGCGAGATCGATTCGCTCGATCGAATTGATCCTCTAACGTCCTATATTATATTATTTTATACAGAGTTGTACGCGAATTAAATCTTAAATCGTAACTGAATCATGTACAAGTATTTGGGCTAGCGATCTCTACGTACTCGTACGATAATCGTTACAAAACAATTCGCACCTACCGGCTTTATATAATATCCACCAACTCCGGACTGTTAAATTGATGCGTAACAGTGTGAGCAAACTTTAACGAAAACTTTACTAGTCAGTTAAATCCTTGCCTTGTAAAATAGGCAATTCGCGAACGCGCCCTTTCCACTACTTTATCCTTATAGTACGTTGTTTGTTCAGATTCGTGAGCATTAAAGATATGTACGACGTCAGCAGATCGTCCATTTTATAACCGAGAGAAGTCTCGCACAGGAGCTTCGAGCCCCGCACCAAGTTTCCTATCGTCATGTGGAAGTACGTGTTGCCCGACGACCAATTCGAGATTCTGGTGAACGGATGCGTAACCAATATATCCTGAAAGAAAAAACCGAGTGAAATACGGGTGAAAGCATTTTGTTAAAAATGCAACCAAATAATGAGGATTCACCCCTCTACCTTACAATTTTCAGCTTGATAGCTAAAGCCGTTCTCAAATTATAAGAATTTCAATTTTTTAAGAGAGACATTTTTTTTTCTAAATATGATTTTCCGATATTTTGGAACATTCGGAACAACTTTTCATTAAAACTTCGAAATTTTTTCTTTCATGAAAACAAAGTTCCCTCTATGAGAAAGCAAACAAGGACGGTTCAATGAACTCGCCGAGACAATTATCGCCGGATGTTCCCAGACTCTCGCTCACCTTGCTCTGAGGATGTATGAGGCTCACACCGTGCTTGTTGATGGCGATGAGTAACAGTTCAGGATAGTTCGGTTCGGTGGTCTGTTTTATCTCGAAGAAAGCCGAGCCGAAAGTTGGCCAGCGGTAGACGATCTTCAGAAACGTTATTTTAGCGTCTTCGGGACTCATTCCTAAGACAGACACGTCGCGCGTTAACGGAAAGATCGCAAGCAACGAAAAAAATACAATTACGTGTGTCTGAAACGTCGTTGTTAATTTACCGGCATCCTGGTTGTAGGCGGCGATTATAGATCGTTTCCAGTCGTTCGCACTCTGTATCTTCACCAAATCGCTGGGTATGAGTTCCCTGAGCATTTGCCTGGTGGTTTTGCGTTACACATTAGACACGAACTTTACGTAACGATTCGGTGAAATTAAATCGAACGATCGAGAAGCGTTTTACTCACGGAATCGCCTGCAGCTCTTGTTTACTTTCACCGAAGCGCACTCTGTACACGAGCGCCGCTAATCTCGATGCCTCCTCCTTCGTGCACTTGTGATAACCTGGAAACAATATTGTTTTACCGATGCATTTTTTCTCGTCTCTCGCATTTGAAAAAAATCGCCTACCTCTGAGTAATTTCGGTAGTTCCTGATGAAAGTGGAATATAAGATCGGCGTTTCTGTCCTTTCCGGGCACGGTGTTCGTCCACAGTTTCTTCATGAAGAAAACTTGATAGGTAAACTGCGGCGGGACACCTGAGCGTAACAGAACGATCGATGGATTAAACGTTTTGTGGGTACACGAGTTTCCATCGAGAAAATTTCACTCACCATCCCTCGATGGGCGAGCTTTCCTTATCCAGTCGGTGAGGTGTCTGACGAAATCGAAGAAGAAGTCACCCTCCGGCACGGATATCACTTTATCGGCGATCTTGACGAAGAGGCTGAAACCCTCGGCGGAACGCAAATTCAATCTCTGCGCGATATTCTGGCAGAAGTCCTTCGCCCTCGTGGAGGAATCGACCTCGAAAGCCTGTCGAATAAATCAGAATTATTGCATTGGAAATCGGAGGATAATTGATCACCCTGAAAACATCAGAGACTCAATTTCATGCAAGTTATAACGGCTGTACTTTGCATTGCACAAACTTGAAATTCTACGAGTAAACCCTTTTTTTCTTCCCCAAGCAGTGCATTCACAGAGATTCGCCAAGGATGAAATTTGATGCTGCGCAAATGGCAGGAGATAAAAATACGCCGGAAAAATACCCCCAGAAAAATACTTCATAAAAATACCCCCAGAAAAATACTTCATAAAAATACCCCCAGAAAAATACTTCGTAAAAATACCCCTAGAAAAATACTCCGTACAAATACCTCCAGAAAAAATATCCCCGTGTGTAGGTGTGTGGGAGTTTTTTTCCAGGGAATTTTTCCGAGGGTCTTTTTTCGGGGGTATTTTTTTGCAAGATTCGCGCAGATATCCTTAGATATGATAATTGCTCGGATAAGATTACAATACACCGATTTTACGCACCTCGTCGGTATCGTCGGGGAAGTAAACCTTGTGGAATATCTGCGTAGTCTTGTGCTGTATAGCTTCCACCTCGACTTGATGGGGCGGATACTTTCGTTGACCGTTGCGCAACGTTTTCTGTAGCCTCTGCAGTGAGTCTTGAGAAATCGGATGGCGTCTCGTACGCAGGAAAAGCGTCAATTCCTGCAATAGCGTATGTAATGATAGTAGTTGCGTAGCAGTACAAAAGAATAGTCTTATAATGGAGCTTACGTCCATATACATATATAAAAAAACGAAGAAGAGATATAATAAGTTGAATGAACGCCCACCTTGAGTAGGCTCTGACTGCAGGTAAAGAGGCCGGTAGCGAGCCACATGAGTTCCCAGCCGCGTTCCTCGCTCAGTCTATTACGATTGTCGGTCAGTTGCTTCATTACTTGACAATATATCTCGTCGCGCAATATCTCGTTCTTGAGAGGTCCGTCGAATATCAGGTCGGTGTACTCGTTACCGATGCGCGGCCGTTTGGTCGGCAAATCGCCCATGTACTTGAGAATAGCGTTGAATGCGAAGCACGCCTCCTCGGCGAGTTCTTCCTTGGCCACGAGTTTTTTGAGGAGCGGCTGTTTTATGGGATCTCTGGAGTGCCGCCAGAGCTCGTCGGTGTGGCCTCGACGAGCGGTCGTCAGGGTCAGAGCCTTCGACATAGTTCTCTTCGGCGGCGTTCGAAAATGATCGATGGCGTATTCGAGAAGCGTGTGGGGCTTGTCGCGAGATTCGACGCCATTTATCTGCTGAGGATAGAGCCTGCGACCGTTCTCCGTTCCCTCGATGCTGAACAGCGCCAGAATGTCGTTCGGCGGTTTCGACAGCGAGGGCAGAACGTAAACCGTCTCGGCCGGAAAATCTCCCTTCTCGCCGCTTCTCTCACAACTTCCAACACACCAGCCCGAATTTAATACAGTCTCCCCAGTGCTCTCGTCCTCCAGCGTTATCAGATCTCCCTTCTGAAAGTTTAAAAAAGACGAACCCTCGCCGGGCGCTTTGTAATCCTGCAGAGCTATCACGAATTTGCTGCGTTTCTTAAGTCCCTCCAAGAAGTAAACGACCAGATCCCTTATGTCTTCGGCATTGGGGCTCTGAAACGTGAACTCCTCTCCTCGCACCGTCGACAAACTGAACGTTTGTGTAAACATCTTGTTTGTTTTTTGACTAGACACGGTGGTTATCTCGGGGAAGGACAGTTCCAGAAGCACCTGTTCCTGATCGTCGACTACGTACACTCCCGTCCAATTGACTGCTATTATAACGTCGTTCTTCGGCAAGTTTGGTCCGGAGTTTCTGTACGCCTCGTAGAAGCGCGAGAATAGCAGGGGCCACTTGAACTTCGCGTAGCCGACGATGTCCTCCTTGACCCTGAGGGCGGGCATCTTTTCCTTCAGATAATAGCTCTTCTTGTAGGCTTGGAGAACGAGATGACCCCAACGGTCGATCGCCTTGTCGATGCCGGAGAAACAGTAATCGGGTATGTAGTTCGGTAAGAGGGCGAAGAGCCTGTCGACGTTCATGTCCGTGTGATACTCGATGTAATATTGCTGCGCCGCGATCATCGCGAGATCCTCCTCCTTGTCGCACCGATATTCTCCGAACTTAACGCCCCTGACGACCTGCTGATAAATCAGATTGGTCGCCACTTGGTCCTCGGTCGGCTCGTGCCAGGGGGCAAATATTTCCTTCCGGAAGAACAATCGCCAGGGCGCGTTGCGCTCCTGCGCGCCCTGCTCTTTGGCGTACTGCTCGCACTGCGATATCGCGTCCATCACGTGATCGCCGCCGCTGCCGAGCGACGAGACTTTGTCGAACAGTGCGATGTACAGAGAAAATCCGAACTGATCGCGGAGCGATATCTTGTCGGACAGCTGGTTGCACAGTTCCCTGGCCGTCGTCGCCGAGTCGGCGAGGAGAGTCTTCGTGTTTCCGTCCATGAACGTTATCGGAAGCATTATCGGTTTCTTGGACTTCGTGGCTTGAAGCTCGAGCCAACTGGGCGGCTGGTTGCGCGTTCCGTTGTTGAACGTTCTCTTGAGACGATCCTCGCAGTAGGGCGCGTAACCCGGCGGGCCTTCCCTTATGAACGCTCGAAGATAGTTGACGAATTTTTCAGACGGCGCGAAACATCCCACGCACAGCGACAACAAGATCCAGCCGCGCGCGTGCGAAGACTTGGACGGATTGTTCGTCAATTGCTTGCATATCTGGCAGTATATCTCGTCCCGCAGTTCGGCCCGCAATATCCCGTGACCGATTATGAAGTGCAATTTTTCAAGATTCGACGTCGGTCGCGCTTCGAGCCAGGACTGGTAGCTGTCGGCCGTGTACTCGTCCTCCTGGAGCTTTCGTCTCACGTCCTCGCCCAGTTTGTTCTTTCGCTTGAGCGTCAACGACACGAGCTTGTGTCGTATAGATCGCGGTGGCTTTGGCTGCTTCAGAAAGGTTTCCTGAAAAGTAGAGGTCGATCGCATTGCTCAAAATTTCCTTCTGCAGCCGGCCGATCGTGGACTACGGTAATCATATCTTACTTACGGGATCCATCCCCATCATCTGGGCCTCCTGAAACTCTTTGCTCCTGATGAAGTTTCGTCCCAAGGTTGCCGTGACTTTCGACATCACGGAGGTCGTGTCCCTGTCCATCGTGTGGTAACGAGGCTCGGGCAAGTCACCGGTGAAACGGAGTATCGTTATCCACAACGCCTGAGCCGCCTGCGGGTAGAAATAACGTCGAGTTAGAAAGGCGTATTCCAGATAGCCAACCGTACCACGGGCAAACAAGTGCAATTGCTCGCCGACAAGCTTTGCTGTTTCCTTGCCATAAATATGCCTGCATAGCGTAAAACCGCATCGTAAAAATGAATGCGGGTTTTTGGATTTTCAATTTGTTCGAAAATTGTGTCAACTCTCAGGTTCGTTTAAGGAGGGAGTCTCGCTGCGCGCTGACTTCGCATAAGTTCGACAACAATAAGAGAAAATTGCAAGTACTTCTTGATGGTATAAAAATCTGAAAGAAATCATGTATACTAAAGGTACTGAGAAGATTCATTTTGCATAAAAATAATTGCACAATGTTATTAACAAATTCATCAAAAAATTAATTGGTTAATAAATTACCCGCCAACAAAACTTTTTTTTTTATGAAAATGATTCGTTTATTTTTCATTTTTAAGTAATCGTTGATTTTTTTTTTATAGAACAAAAATCAACGATTACTTAAAAATCTGAAAAAATTCATACGTATTCAGAAAAAAAAACGAATCATTTTATAACAAAAAAGTTTTGATGCCGAGTAATTTGTTAACCAATTAATGTTTTGATGAATTTGTTAATAACATTTTGCAATTATTATTATGCAAAATTAATCTTCTCAGTACCTTTAGTATAAATGATTTTTTTAAGATTTTTACACCATCAAGGAGTACTTGCAATTTTCTCTTACTGTTGTCGAACTTATGCGAAGTCAGCGCGCAGCGAGACTCCCTCCTTAAGCGTCGATATATCAGTCTAAAATAAGGCACACAAATGGGCTGGCACTAACGATCCTCGATATTGAATTTTTTGTGAGTATCGACGGAGGCACTTGAATTATATAAGAAACCGATTTTTTTGAAATTTCTGGCAAAAGCATAGCCTGCTTATTTGCTGGCGGGTCGTTGGGAAAATGCTGTCGGGATGAAATGATCGTACGATCATAAAAAAAACTCCCACTGACCAATTGATCCCCTTGCGTGTGAAGCGGTAACAGGGGATGTTTCAGCGGTTTCCTAGAATACTGATGGGTAATGTTGCCCTGGAAATAAGTAGCGGCGAACTTCTGGAACTTGAACTCGGAGAGATCTTCCTCGTCCTCCGACGCGGTCTGCACCGGGCTGATGATCTCTTGCTGGTCGGCCTTCGGTGCTGGTAAATCCTGTTGGGAGAATTGTCAAAATCAGAGCTAGATTCAATCGTCAAACGAGTGAGGGAATACTCACATTGAAGACGGAGGTTTCTCTGGCCGGCGTCGGAGCTTCGCTGCTCGAGTCCGGAAGAAAGTCGAACATGGCCTCGACCAACTTGCTGTCGTCGACCGGCTCGTCCTGCTTCTTCGCCGCGTCGTTTATGAGATTCTTCTTTATCTCCATTCTGCGCCTGTCCTCGATCTCCATCTCGATCTCTTTCCTCTCCAGCTCTTGCATTCGTTCCTAAACAGATCGAATTTAAACGAATACTTCGCGAGTCACACAAGTCGCGATACAAGCGAAACTTTGAGCGACCTCAATCTTACCCTGTAATTTTGTTCGGCGATTTCCTTGGCTCGTTTGTTCCCCTGGTCCTTGAGTTCGCGTTCCTCCTTCTTCCGCAAGCGCAGCGCCTCTATGTGGAGTCGATACTCGTACTGCACCTTCTTGTATCGCCTCTGAGCGATCAGTCGTCTCACGTGTGCCTGAATCTTGACGATCGCCCACATCTTCTTTCGATACAACCTACGAACGAGATGACCCCGAGCTCGCGCCTGCAGAGCGACGATGTGACCGCGAAGATGCCTGAATCTGTGCGACAACACTCGCGATCTGATGAGCGCCTGGAGTCTCATGTATCCGATTCTCATGCTCTTGTATCGCTTTCGCTGAGCGTATCCTCGCCAGTGTTTCTGCATTATTATGGCAGCAGCCCGCATCCTGAGGAAACGTCTGCGATACACCCAGCCGCGTATGTTCCGCTGGAGAATGAGGATCTTGCGAGTGAGAACCCTGTCGCGTTCCTGCTCGAGAAACAGATCGTGAGCGTCTTTGAGGAAGACTTTAGTGTGACCGAGCTGATAGTCCGATCTGCCGAGGACGACGTGGCAGATTCTCGCCGTCGCGGCTCTGCAGTCGGTCTTGTGCGACGGCGGTATGCCCGAAATGAGGAAACGATATCTCTCGATGAACTCCGGAAATGAGTGCCGGATCGGATAGCCCGCCCTGCGAATTCTTATCGTCTCCATCATTCCCGAGTATCTCAGTTGTCTGCAGCAGAGACCTCGGTCGAACATCATCGGCTTCTTGTACTCGTTCGGCTTGATGCAACGAATGAAGAACGGTTGGCAAGTGCTCAGGGTCCTCATCAGGCAGTCGAGTGATTTTTTGAACTGCGTGGAGAGCGTCGGCGCTCGCTTTCTCGTTTCCGATCCCATACCGATGTCCTCCGCGAAGCAGGTCTGGAGAAACTTGTTCGACGATATGTGAATCAACTGCAGAAGATCGGCGCTGAACGTGTCCCTGTTCTTCTCGAGGAAGCTTCGCGTGTCGTAGAACACGACACCCGCGAAGTGATTCAAGCCGAAGGAAGTGTTTATGTCCGACTTAGGCTTCAAATAATTTCTGTGCGTTCCGTGAGTCTTGTGGATCTTCGCGAGCATCGTCTGATCGGTGCCCTTCGGGAATTTGGACTCCTCGTCGATGAGGGCCATTATGTTCAGTTGCTTTATCGCTATCAGATCGAGGGCGTCCTGATTGTCGACGAACTCTATGTGCTGCCAGTTTATACCCTCGTGATTGTACTCCTCCTGCTCGAGCTTGAATATATGACGAACGAAGAACTGCTGGAGATTCTCGTTCGCGTAATTTATGCAAAATTGCTCGAAGCTGTTGTGATTGAAGTTCTCGAAGCCGAAGATATCCAAAACCCCGATGGCGCTGCGAGACACGTGTTTCGGTCTGTATATTGCTTCGTTTATTTTCTTAACTATGTGGACGAACAGTCGTCCGTAGATTCCCTTGACGAACGCGTCCCTTATGTCGACCGACTGATCCCGCGACAGAGTCGACACGACAGTTTCGCCGTGAGCGAAGATCGTTCGTCTCGTGAGGGCGTCGATCAGTGATTGCACTGGCACGCCCAGCAAGTGCGCGACCCTCTTCACGTTCGTTTGCTCGGGTATCTCGGTAGCGTCGAGATTGTCGACCACGGTCGCTCGGTACTTTATGTTTCCCATGTGCAGAAGGGCCGCGAGTAGCCTCAGAATTTCCCATATCTCCGGGTCCGTGAAGAGCAGAACTTTCATCGCCGATCGGATGTCGGCGAACTCGGCCGCGTCGTCTCGGCCCTCGCAGGTTATGCTGCCTCCCTGCGGAATAAATCAGTGTTAAATCAACGGTAACGTATCGTCGGCAAGTCGTCGATATCGCAGCCACGTGTGTTTACCCCCGTGAGATATTTGTAAGATCCAGCGTCCTCCAACTCCAGTTTCTTCTTCTCCTCGTTCGAGAGCCCGGCGAGCATGCAATAGAAAACGTGATAATTTCTCTCGTCCAAATTCTGCGAGACTATCCTGGATTTTTCGAGAAGATACTGCTCTATCTTCGCACCCTCGATGACTCCCTGGTCGTTGAAGTGAATGTCGATGTACTTGCCGAACCGAGAGGAGTTGTCGTTCCTGACGGTCTTGGCGTTTCCGAATGCTGCAACGTTGGATCGTTAGTTCACGCACAGTAATTTAAAAAAAAATGTATATACAATTTTTTCGAGAATTTCACCTTCGAGTATTGGATTCGCCTCGAGTATCTGCTGCTCTATCCATGAATGTTTCCCGCTGATGGCGGCGAGATACTGCAGGATTAGCTTCGTGCTTTCGGTCTTGCCGGCTCCACTCTCACCGCTGAAACGAACGTTACTGGTATTTATCGAGCGTAGAGGCGAGACTGTAAAATGTGAGAAAAAATTGCACGCATCGAATTACCTAATAACGATGCACTGGTCCTGTCCATATCGATTCATGTGGGCGTAGCTGTTGTCCCCGATGGCAAATATGTGAGGTGGCAATTCACCGATTTTACGATCTTTGTAGAGCTTTATTTGTTCGGCGGTGTAGATCGGTAAAATCTGATAGGGATTTACGGCGACCAGTATGGAGCCGGTGTATGTCTGTGTAATCATTAAAAAAAAAATCTATCGTCATACCGTTCGCGGACGATTCGATAATTACACGCGAGCTCGATGCACACTCACGTAAATGAGATTCTCGTTGTAACGTATCAGTAAATTCCTCAGAATACCAGCCTCGTGGAGGTCGCCGAGGCTTATCATGTCCTCCACGCCCTGGACCGATGTCGCGTGCATCGCCTTTATTCTTCGCTCCGGAGTGAGCCATTGTTCCTGAAGCATTAAAACACAAACGGGTATGAGCTCAGTAAATCTGTCGGAGAAAAATGCTTTAAAATTGCCGCTTATCGCGTACCTTGTTATCGTCGTCCTTCACTTGTATTCTTCTACCTTCGGCCGATATTACCCGTGCTCCAATAGCAACGTCGAATTCCCTCCCCGATATTGGTTCGATCCATATGTAATCGCCCTGCAACAGATGAACGTTCAAATTACTGTTCGCTCCAAAATAATATAAAATAACATAAAACAAAATAAAACGAGTCGGCTGAAGGATTTCGGTCGATGGCCAATCGGCAACATATACGTGATTTCAGTTTTTTATGTACCAAAAACCGTTCCATGTTATATATTGTCTGTAAATCCACTACTAAAATGAAATGAAATGAAATGAAATGAAATGAAACGAAATGAAATGAAATGAAATGAAATGAAGTAAATCTCTGAACGACCTACCGACTGTCTACTGTACATACACACATAAGTACTACTGTAAGCCCAACTATAAAACATCTGTGTTGCTCAAAAGAAATCGTCGTGAAAGGGCGGTTAATGCGTTTTCCGCGACTCGGGTTCTATGCTGACTACGGCTAACTAAACTATATCGCGAGGCAGTCCGAGGATCTCACAGCACGGCTCGTCTGGCTCGGCTTCGGTCAAGTGCAAGCCTGCACAGCGAACTAGCTGTATTCCTCTCGCGATGAGGCCTCGGGCTCTGCCTCGCTGTATTAGTTATAGTTAATAGAGTTAAGTACAAAAGATAGACACGGGTTGCAGGCAAGAGTTGCACGCATACAGACACATAGTATGCGCGGATATTTTGTCCGTCCTAATTGTTCAGTTACCGGAACATCGGGAGAGCTCTTCCGCTCTTTGCGCGGCTATACGGACCGAGGGTACTCCGCGCCTCCACGAATCCGACACCCGCTACTAACTTATATCCACTACCTTCCGTCTGCCTCCTCTGACTACACCCAGGTAACACGTGGCCCCGTCGCGTATCGTACGTAACGCACGTTGAATACGACGCTGCACCCTACGCGCTTTAATATACGCACTGTATTAAAACCTCTCCCTCACGCAATTACCAACTTCCGGTCTAAGCGAGAAATCCTCACGAAATAAGGACGCTGGTCCTGCATATGCATACAGAACATCCCGAGTTGCGATTTATCAGATGTTAAGAAAAAGTCGTCCGTCGGTTCACATGTTATCCGCCGGCCAAAATGTTAGCTGTCCGTGTCCGAAAGTTCGCTTTGGGACATCGGATAGCTGGACTGTAAACAACATCCGCAGGAATGTTAATGTAGAGGACTGGAAGTTTTTATGCAATACTGGTTCATTGAATTTCATGTACAATTCTTATGAAAAATTAAAGTCGACTTTATTACAAAGATTGGGAATCCTTTATTTTTTATAATTTACTTTAACTTCTCTATGAAATTACTTCAATTTTAATACTTTACTTTAAATTTCAATAAAAAGGTATATTAATTTTTCATCAGAATTGTACGTTGAATTGAATGTACCAGTTTTCGCCTAAGAACTTTCAGTCCGGTACATTAAATTTACGACTCTTTTTTACAGTCCATAGATAATATTTTGGCCGTCACAAATCAATCGACGGACAGCTTTTTCGTAACATTTGAAAAATGCCTACTTCGGCCCGTTTAGCCGAGGCTACGTTGGGGAAAGCGTACGGCGAATAAGTGAAATCTTGGGTGATAAGGAAAACGTGCGCAATCCACCAATTACTCAGCGCTTAGGCATTGCCGCTTCGTTCGGTTAATCCGGTTTACCGCCGTCGGTAATAAAAAACTGTAATAAATTTTTCTAATCACGCTGACCATTCATGGTTCAAAGCGAATTTTCACGTGAAGCCGAGTTGATTCAGGCTTCGTGCTAGAGTTTGCTTATAACCAGAAATCCCCGGCAACCGTTGTGAAAATCGATTACAGATTTCGTTACCGACCGAGCTCGGGTCGCGCAGGGAGGAAGAGTTGTCGAATCGCCGAACTGCGGAGTGCTTGGATTAGAGTTGCCATCGGTTAATCGAAACGACCCTGAAGATCCCGATGTGACAAAATGCTGCCTGTCGCAAGTGTCTATCAATGCACGGATTTACGAAGAAAACAAAATTGTTCACTCGTAGAATTTTGTTCTCCGAGCAAAGTTTGCAAAACCCAGCAGTTGTAACTCAATGGAATTTCGCCTCATGCAACATCTTCAGGGTCGCTAATCGAAGTCCGGATAAGCGAGCTTCTTCTGCAAAAAATACAAAACGTTTATCATCGAGATGAAACTTTCTGCTGAGGCGCGCAAGGAGCGTCTTGCTCATTTACTTGCGAGACAGTCTTGTGGTCATTATAATACCTGGCCTTCGGCGAAGATCTTTATATATATATATATACATAACTTATATATGTATAATATATTTATATACGCATGACACTTGTCTCGATGGCCGTGTAGACATTTTCACTCGTGTCACAGATTCCTACTGACCGAGTAAATTCGGGAAAGCGCGCGCGAGTTCCGCCGATGTGTACAAAGTAGTTTAACCATATTGACTCGCGCACCGTTGACACTCACCCGGGTAACGATGACCATCTCTCAAATAGCGGTTGCTGGCCCGCCACCTGCAATCAACAAGAAACAAATTGTTAATATTTTTATCTCAATGGCGTGCTACTCTTACTCGTTTAACAAATTCAATTATCTGCGATTCTACTCGCACCATCAGCGCGCTTCGGAAAGTTTTGCAAATGGCAAACACCGATAATAACATGACAATTGTAATTTAATTTTTTAACGGATTTCTCCTTTTATATCATGATAACAATAATAATAATATAACATTATTAATTATTATTATTGTTTTACTTATATAATGCAAAATTAATCTTTTTAGCAGCTTCCATATGCTTGATTTATTTCAGATTTTTATCCCATCGAAAAGTGTTCGCAATTCTCCCTCGAATTGTCCGCAAGTTCTGCCTTAAATATGATAGAATTTTTGCGCAAAAAAGGAATAAAAAATCATCTCCCCAAATTTTCTGGACTACGCACTTCGACTTAATTTCTCGCGCTGAACACAAATCCGATATCCGTTTTGGTCTAAAGTCAAGCCAAAACGAAAGTCATTGATTATCGTAAAAAAAAATATATATATACATATATTTTTCTTTTACGCCACAACTAAAGTTCCTCACGAATAAAGCGACGATACCCTTTCAATACTTCCGTGATTTTTTCTCATCTTGCTTTTTTTAGTTGGGGAGAAAATAATGTGATATAATCGACGACGCTTTCTGCCAAGCGGCCAGTTGATAGATCGTCAAGCAGGAACTGTTGCGAGATTTTTTTTTTAATTTGCGAAGGAAATAATCTGACTTAATCGACGACCGGCTCGAAGATAGTTCTTCAAACAGGAAGTATTACGCAATGACCGCGCTACGAATCCGGAAGTGACAAAAAGGAATCCTGCATGGTGAATCATTCGAGAGTAAAGATAACGAGGATAATGGAGCGCGGCTCGTCCTCCAACGATCTTCTAATCGAAGAGAAAAAAAAAATTCACGAGCGAGAGTCCGCTCGGCGTAAAACATCTATACACGCATATGTTTATCCGGCGCGTGTTGCAGGCCTCGATCACCGTTACCGTAGAGAATCTACAGCCCGTAAACCTGTTCGCGAAGTGGGTTAGCCAGCAGCATCAGCGCCGGCAGTCATCAACGGCGGCGAGGAGACTCGTGGCACAGCTTCAACCTCCGGCCCCGTTCGATCGATGAGCTCCGCGGCTCCCGGTCTCGGCTTGTTTCTCTTTTTTTTTTTTTTTTTTTTTTTTTTTTTTTTTTTTTCTATGACTATTTTTTTTCTATGGTCGCAGGCTGAACAGGGAGGAGCGTTGCATCAACGGTGGGGACTTTAACGCGCGGAGGGAAATTACACGCACGAGCTACACGAAAGAGGGACCTTCGTAGGCATGCGGGAACTGTACATAAACGCACGCATTCTACCACGATTCTGTGTCACTCGAGCGTGGCCCCCTCTTCGTTCTTCCAACATGGCCGGGGTTTTAGAATAATAATAATAATAATAATAATAATAATAATAATAATAATAATAATAATAATAATAATAATTGGGGGTTCCAAGTATCCCGGACTAGGTATTCTATATCTATCTATATCTAACTGATAACCGTGCATTAAAAATTCCTCACATACTGAGGTTTAAGAATAATAATAATAATAATAGTAATAATTGGGGGTTCCAAGTATCCCGGACTAGGTATTCTATATCTATCTATATCTAACTGATAACCGTGCATCAAAAATTCCTCGAATACTGAGGTTTAAGAATAATAATAATAATAATAATAGTAATAATTGGGGGTTCCAAGTATCCCGGACTAGGTATTCTATATCTATCTATATCTACCTGATAACCGTGCATTAAAAATTCCTCAAATACTGAGGTTTAAGAATAATAATAATAATAATAGTAATAATTGGGGGTTCCAAGTATCCCGGACTAGGTATTCTATATCTATCTATATCTAAATGATAATCGTGCATTAAAAATTCCTCAAATACTGAGGTTTAAGAATAATAATAATAATAATAATAGTAATAATTGGGGGTTCCAAGTATCCCGGACTAGGTATTCTATATCTATCTATATTTAACTGATAACCGCGTCTTCAAAATGCCTTGAAGATTGAGTTTTGAATACAAAAACAAAGTATAATCGTGTGGACCAAAGAATCCCAAACTATCCGTATCTATAACTGATATCGTGGATTAAAAATTCCTCGACAGTTTTGTTTAAGGTATCCGAACAATCGTTATTATCAAAAATGAAAACATTCGCGTCAAGTTGTTCGAATAAACGATCTTTTTTTTAAATATTTTCGAACGACTTTTCGATTCAATGCTATCGGCTCGCGTATTAATAACGCAATAGGAAAGGACACGGCGACGGTAACATATACAGAGTCTCATCAATCTGCTCGATGGCCGGCTGTAACCGCGAAGGTAAGTGTAAAGGTCGAGGCTCTTCGAGAATCTCGCGCGCGCGAGCGAGCGAGAGAAAAAAAAAGAAGTTTGCGGTTATGTCTGCCTACTGCTGCAGCGCCGAGGAATTCTAGCATTCCCGTGCGTCTCCCGTGTATGTTAGTGTATCGGCGCAGTAGCGTAGTTGGTACACGTGCATCTCGCGTCCTCTCCTGCAGCGCATTTTTTTTTTCGGAACGTACACTCGAGAGGCGGGCGCGATATTTTTCCACCCGCGAGCAAATATTTCGCCTGGAGATATTTTCTTTCTTCTTACGACGCTATCTCCCGAGTACGCACTTCTCGTTTGTTTGTTCGAGGCTTTCGTCCTCGCACAACGTTTGAACGGAATCCGTATGCGTAAGACGATAAATGCGCTAGTCGCGCCGCAGTCGCTGCGCGACTGTGCAAAGTCGCTCGATTTTCTCGATCCACCATGAGATCCTTCTCTTTCATTGGATGCCGAGACAAAAAAGAATACGCCAAGATCTTCGACGCGGATTTTAAGGGGAAGTGAAATATCGCGGTCGGTAACGAAAACTGTAATGGACTTTTCTCAAGGTTGCTAATTTTGTTGGCGAAAAAAGAAATTCGAGCTGGATGCGCACGGTAATTGCGCACCCGGCCCGACTTCATTTTCTTCTAAAAAAAATTAGCACCATTGAATAAAGTTACTTTGAAAATTGCAACTATTTCTCTCGCACGCACAACTATTTCACTTCCCCTTAACTACCGACGATTAGGCGCGAGCCGATTGTCTCTAGTGCGGTGCTGCGGGTCAGCTCGAACAGTAAGAGGAAGAAGAACTACCGACGACCGTTGGCAAAGTTTCGACGCACCGTCGGTAACCTCCGTGGCGCCGCACCTGACGTCGCCGATACGCGCCGGGAGAGTCGGACCGTCGGACGAAGCTGTCCGGCTTCCCGCTGCGTTAAACTTGTCCGCCCCGTAGGATAATCGAATTGGCATTGGGACACGGAAGAAGGCCTCTCCGTGCGTAATTCAATAAAAATCGGATTACGCGCCGGGCGGCCTCTCGTCGAGAGTTCTCCCGGCCTCGCGGAGTTCTATGAACCGGGGCAGAGCTCGGTGGAGGTTTGTTGAGCCGCACGCGTTCCGCGGCAGGCGAGCAACGGTGCTTGAGAGAGCTCTGAACGCCGCGCGGCATAACGCCCCGAGCTCGCGTTCTCGTCCCTCGGTATGTTTTAAGCTGCGACGTAGAATCGCCAGCCGAACGATCAAAATTCTCGACGGAACAAAGCTCGATATCGCAGGGAACGAAGCTTCGATCTAAAAAAAAAAGCGATCCTCGCAGAAACTATGATTTCTGCCACATAGCCTGAACGGTAGCGACTCGAGGTTTGTTACCGATGTGTTGTCGGCTGGCGTACGAGTCACAGGTGTCACGCGACGAGCGAACGTTGATGAGCGTGGGTAATAAAGGAAAAAGAAAAGAATGGGTAGAGAAAAAAAAGGAACAACTGAAGGAACGTACCTTGTGCGAGTGAGGAGAAACAGTCGAGAGCACGAGTTATACGACTTTGAGACGTGCACAGTCGTTGATGATGCACCGCACTACGGTTTATATCTCCATTAATAATACCCGTACAGGAGTCACCCACGGCTCGCGAGTCAGGCACTGGACGAAGACTCGGCGAGGTATCTCATAACGTAACTATCGGTAGCCGCTCACTTCCCCGCACGCGTACCCTTCTCTCACTGCCGTTTCGAGGCGAATTGAAATATAAGAATAAATATGTGACAAACAAACAAAGGGTGACACGGGAGATCGCGGGTTCGGAACTATCGGTCGAGCACATTGATCGGGAGAACGTGTTTAAAAACAATAAAAAAGTAAGCCTCGAAAGATCTTACTCGGGACGGCAGGCCGCAGCAGGCCACGGTGACCGGCACATTAACACGTCCGCTCGGGGAGTTTCGGATCGGATCGGGCGTGCCCAGGTAAAAGAGGTGGAAGACCGAGCGTGGATGTACGATACGGCGATACGCTCTTGTGACTGGCAGCGTGGCGCGGCTAGTTACGTTTTAGTTCGATACGCCTCCCCTCCCTTTGTTTCTCTAAAGCACACTCTCGCGACGATGGCGGGCAGGTACGTCCCGATAAAGCGATGTCAGGCGACTGACCGAACGCGACGAGAGCCAGCCAACGTCCCGTCCGTTCTTTCGCGGCACCCCGGGCCGCCCGTTCGATCGCTGCCTCGGTGGCATTGGTTCGCGGACCGGAGGATGCGAAACTGTTAAGACTCCCGCGTAAAAAGTTCCCCCGACGTCGGGACAACGGCGGATTACCCCGGACAACCTGTTGATCCTTCTTTACCCACCCGCCCTCCTACGCGCGCATCGCCGCGTCTAGGCAACTTCCGGGCTACCCCGCTCGAGATCTTTTCTATCCACGAACTGGATCGACTGATCGAGCCAATCGTGTCGCCGAACAGACACAGATAGGTTTCTTCTTTGTCCGTGACCGCAGAGCCAAAAAGGATAATCTTCTTTGCGCAACGTCGCTCAGCTGCGATCGCGACGGTCTGGCTCGAACTTAGATATTCGATACGGGAGATGACTGATAAGTGCTTTACACCATTAGAGCAATCGTGTTACGTGATAACGTGCTATATATATTTTTGTTTTTTTTTTTCCATCAGTTTTATACATTACTGACTCAGCTTACGAGTAACAAGTACAACTCGTTGTCCAGACATCATACACGATAATCTATCCACCACATTCGCTTTTGACGTACAATCGGTGAACATTGGTTATTTTTCTTTCCAGTTCCTTTTTTTTTGCTTAGAACAAAACGAGAAGCCTGCAGGAGCAAACGTTAATAATTTGATCGTCGCGAAAGGTGACATTCATTCACTCTCATATTAGATAGATGTATGTATATTTATATATATACATATATAGTTGAAGCTTTACTTTTTTTTCGTACGTAAGGAAATATTATCTCTATGGAAGCGCGCATTGTCACTATCACACGAAAAATTTCGACACAATCGAGATCGATCGCGGCGAACGTTTTCGATTGTGTTTGTATTTTTCGTTTTCTTCATCGAAGATCAATAACGTTTCTGCCGGTCGGTATCGATACCATTCAGCCAACAAACTGCGATCGGAATGTCGTACGCGAACGAGGACATGCTCTTTATTCTGGAATCTTGAGAATGCATTAGATGTCGATGCTAAACTATCTCACATTCTTGTTTTTTTTTACTTTCTCCTTCTGGACATCAAGAGTGAGGTGAGAGGATTATGAATTTTTAACACACGCGCAAGCCAACATCCCGTAGTTTAGTTACGTACGACATTGCCTACGTAAAAACAAATTAGCCTCTTCGCGTTCGTTCATTTGATGACAAACACGACTACGTGTACAGCGGCTCGAGACGAAAGTAACAACGATGATGCGTCAATTAGGTGGCGGCGTATTACAAACGCGACTAAAAATATAGTATAATAACAGCTCACATGCGATTTTTGCGTGGATATTTTTTCGTTTTTTCTTGGTTAGTTAAATACAAAAAACGTGGATCGTATAATTTGTTTTTTTTTTTTTTTTTTTTGAAGTACAAACTTCGTGTTAATTTGAAAATAGATTATATATACAATGAGGAGGATTCGCAGTGGTTCGGAAACGCAAAGTATATACGACGAAGTAAAGTGTTATCTCAATTCGATGGATTCTTACGAATGCCCCGCCCGCAGCTTATCAATGAATCGACCGTTTTGTTTTCCTCTAAAAAAATACTTCAATCGTATTTGTCTCGATAGTTTATCCGGAAAATGTGGCTTTTCGAAACACGGGCACGAAGAAAATACATAGCATATATCCCTTGACAATTACACCATTTACAAATATACACTTACGGTATGTATACCCCAACGAATAAGGAACAGTCGGCAAAGAATTTGATCCTGCGAATAAACTAGCTGATGACTCTAACTCTACGTTTCGTTTCACGCAATGTCGCGTTTTTTTATCACGATATTAGCGAATAATTTTCATCGTTTTTTTTGTTGTCTTTTTTGTTTTCAGAGCAGTTTAGGATCGTACGAAGCGAACAATGCGCCTGCGTCCAGGACATATTACAAGACGCGATCGCGTGCATAGGCTCAGAGTCAGATGCGGCGTTATTTAATTTACGTTATTCCTTTATCTCCCCTCTTTCGCGTTGTTTGTGATTTGTCGTTGGTTCTTTTTTTTTTATAATCGCCCATTTCTCTTTGAATTGGCGTTAGCCGATATTAAACGTACGAGCCTTAGGAATTATTGAAGAAGAGCTGTAATGTCCCAAATCTTGATGACCCTGTCCTGTCCGACGGTCAATAACTTTCGTCGGGACACGTCGAGATCCATCGTCGACACGTTGTGCTTCGCGTCGTGGAACGACGCAAGCGTGGTTTGGCTGTGGGAAACGAAGACAAAACGATTCGAGTTACGGTAATCGGATAATCGGCGTCGCGACGATACTCACTCTCCAGCCTTGAGTTGAATGTGACACTGATCGCATACGCGAACTTCGAACTCGAAACCCATTGCCGGTATCGGTATGCGTTGGGTCGTGCATCGGGCGCAGAGGGCTCGACCACAGTGACGGCAATGATGTTGCCTCAGACCCAATTGGCGTTGATCCATCATGGCTCTCATATTCCAGAAGAACGGTCGGCCGCAAGCCTGCAAAATGTTTATACTCGTACAGTCGAGCATCGTTCGGCGGGCCTTCGATTAAACGAGACTCCGTGTTATCCGAGTCGTATACTCGGTTGATACGGAGAAACTCGGACAAAACGAGTGAGTCAGCTATGGCCATGCTATACTAGCGAAGCAGAGCGCAATTACTACTTCGCTACATGCAGCTAAATTATATATTACTTTTTTTAAATATATAAAAGTTCCAAATGTTTTTGAATTGTTTATGTTTTTCGTACTATCCGAGTTTTGGCTTATTCGAGGTACTCTCTTCCCCATATACCTGATAAACAAGGATCTACCGTATCTGGCTATACTCAGGAAGTATTCCACGATCACTACTTTGTTACATGCAACTAAATTATATATTACTTTTTTTTAATTATATAAAAATACTAATGTTTTTGGATCGTCAATGTTTTTCGTATTATCCAAATTTTTGCTCATCCGAGAAACTTTCTCACCATATTAGTTCGGAAAAACGAGGTTCTGCCTATACTCACTACTTCGTTGCATACAGATAAATTATGCGTTTTTTTATTTTACATATAAAAGTACTAAATCTTTTCCGATCATTTATGTTTTTCCACGCATTGCCTCGTATAAATGAGGTTGTACCGTACCTCCCTGTGCTACACTCGCGTGGTAGTCCGCGATTACTACTTCGTTGCATGCAGGTAATTATGCGTCAATTTTTTGATTACATAAAAGTACTAAACGTTTTCGGATCGTGCATGTTCTCCGTATTACCCGAGTTCTCGCTTATCCGAGAAAACCTCTCCCCACATTACCTCGGATAACCGAGGTTCCACCCTACCTGCATTTATTATTATCTAACGCAGATTCTAAACATAAATATTACTTGACAAGTATCCGATTCCTCCCAAACGGCCGCCTCCCGCCTAGGTGCAGCCATGTTCCAGCAGACTATGACGCCGTCCTCGCCTCCCGACAGCAGAATTCGTTCGGCGCTCGCGTAACAGAGCGCGGTTACTTTGTTGCTGAAAAAAATGTTATCGACCTTAATCGTCGTAATTGAAAAAAAAAGCGAAGCTACACGATCGTCGCGAAGCTCACCGATGTCCGTGCAGTTCGTACGCGACGCCCTCGCGTCCGCCGATGTCCCACACTCTGATACTCTGATCGAAGCTCCCTGAGAACAACAGCTGCTTCTCCGTGTCCCATGCCAGCGTTCTTATGCTTCCACTGTGCGCACCCAGACACGTGACCAGAGTTATAGAAGCGCTGTCTACCTTCAGCATCGTAATCTCACCGCCGAAATCTCCGATAAACGCGTGCTTCGATTGCTCGTCGAATCTTCGAAGAGTCAAGACCGATACAGAGTTCTCAAAAAAAAAAAATTTAAGAGTATCGCAGCTCAACATTCGGATCATCAAAAAGGATACTGCAACGCCGTGTACCAGCTGTCCAGATAGCCGTAGCTATTGCTGGCCTTCCCGAACGAGCCCAGCTTGCGTCCCGACTCCGAGCAGTGCAGCATGAACTGTTTGTCACGTCCGATGCTCAGAACCCATTCGCACGAAGGGGCGTATATAACGCCGGAGACTCTCGCCTGATGCGCGGAATACTCCCTCATCGCGGTCATGCGATTGTAATCCTGCTCCAGCAGGAATTCCTGTAGACCAAAAGCCATAAATTTTCATAGTCAGTTTTAGATGAAACGTGGAGAGACGCAGGGTCTTGAGACTCACGTTTATGCTTCCATTCTCGAGTCCCACGAAGAGCTGCCTCGACTCCACGCAGTAGTGCATAGCCGTGGCGCCGGCGGCCATGTACTGGCAGACGCTGGGCCAGTATTGGCCGGAGTCCCGTTTCAGCCATACCCTCACAGTTCTGCACAGCAACAAAAAAAATAGAACAAAATATTTCAAGCGCTGTTAAGCTGATTATGCCAGCGGGATTACAGGTGGGCTGTGTGTCATCCAAACTGGCTCTCGGGCAAATCGTCTTAATAATAATAACAATGAACACCGACCGCTCGAATTACGCACGAAACATCGGGTCGAGAACACAGCCCGTGTGTATCCAAACTCGCTCGTGGAGGAAAATCGGCTTAATAATAATAAAAATGAACGCGACCGCTTCAATCACGGGCGGAACATTGGGTCGAAAAAAAATCGTCCCCGTACGCGGATAGGTTATATATATATACGCATGTAGGTATTTGTGTTTTTCGTACCTGTCATCGCACACGCTTATGACACCGTCCTCCCTCGGTATGATTATAGCTGCGTTGACATCTTCGTTGCATCCCTCCAACTTTGACAAGAGTATCGGCTTTCGGCTGGTACTGAACTTATCGTTATTTACACCCGGTGCGGGCTTTATTTCCGCTGCCATTACAACTTCGAGGTGATACTTTGCTCGCGACAATTGCCCGTTGTCATTTGACAGTCGTCGGACTTCGCGTTTGTGTTTCCGGGTGTTTTCTTTACAATCGTCGCTGCGTACAGCGAAACAATGGACCGAGACTGGCAAGTGCGGAGCGCAACAGCACGAATGTAACGCCACACAGAGAAACAAAAACACACGTAGGATATCGCGCACGGGTTTACGAAGGCGCTCAACTGGGACCACGGTCGGTTTCTACGGCGAGCGGCGCAGCGAGCGAGCTGTCATGTTTTCGTACGGTACTGGAGTTTCAGATATGTGCGCATTTATGGGCGTAACCACTTACATCAATCCCGCCCGCTGACACATATATACACAAGTAGGAAATAACGTAATTTGTTTGGGAGTGAATCTGTGATACAAATGCGGCCATCCGGAACTGTTGGGAGGAAATATTTTAGCTGTTCGTCGTTTCAGCACTTTTTATACGCGTCGCTGCAATAAAGTTTACTAGTCAAACGTTTAGCGAATGACATGTCTTCCAAAGGCATGACATCGACGTCCAAGGTAAACATTGACGCTCGAACGTCGCTGTGGAGAGAAAAAATATATTACGAGAAATGCTGATGATTTTTTGATTGAAATTATTGTCACGCTCATCGACGTCGTTTTGTCGCAGAACGAGGCCGACGTTGCCGACGATGGCCTGAAGCGACAAGGCTCCTTCAGAAAACTCTTGCCTGCCAACACCAACGGAGACTCGCAGCTCAGCATGTCCATTAAGATGATAGACAGGCCGAACGTGCCCCAGAACACCAAAGAATACATTGTTTTTCTGCAAGAGTACAACATACTGTCCGAATAGTGAGTCGCCGGTGGGACAAAATTTCATGTTTGTAAACAGTTTTCTTGTTACACTCTCCGCTTTCTCGTTTCAGCAATATCCTCCGGACTCGCGACCTGAAGGGAGTCTACGTTATTCCGTCGGCACACAATTCTTCCTGTGAGTCTATAATCGAGATAAACAATTCTCAGGTAATATTTTCACTGTGCTCTGTCAACTTTGTTCTGTCTTGAGCGCAGTGTGGTTTGGCGTCCAATTCATTCGTCAAGGAATCTACCAGGGCGGAGTCTTCAGATTCACCATAACACTGCCTCAGAGTTTTCCAGACGGGGGATGCCCGGTGAGGCCTGAAATTTGATTCTTTTAACATTTTTTTTTTTTTATGCTTGAACCACACAATCTGTTTTATTTTAGAAAGTCGTGTTCCAAAGCAATGTATTCCATCCACTGATCCATCCAGAGACCGGCGAACTGTCCACAGCATGGGGTTTTCCAGAGTGGAAGAGAACGAACGGCATCTGGCAACTTATACAATATATAACTAAAGTCCTGACGAAGATAGATCCGAAGATGCCGGGAATTAACGAGGAGGCATCGATGCTGTGAGTGCGCCGATGCGCGTGCGAGTGAAACCGGGTCTGATGGCTCGAATCTTTTACAGATTGGAGAACAACATGGAGGGATTCAGAGATCGGGCGAAGAAGTGTGTGAAGGAGAGTCTCAGCCAGGTCTACAATCCTCCGTTAACGGAGGATCCGCACTACATAACGTTCACCCCTTACAACAGCGAGATGCACGATCCAGTTCGGCAAAAAATCTACGAACCGAAGGTCGGTCATTTTTTTTTTTTCTTGCGATTTATGAAAACTCAGTCTCGGAAAAATGTATGAAAAAAATATTAATATATTATCTCTGTACAGAACTCGGAACAGAACAAGAATACGGGATTCTCCTGGGTTCAACCCGGGTCGCTGCAGCCTTTCTCGAAACCCGAGCCCAGATAACGATCGGCCTACGGGTCAAAAATGAAATCGTGTACTTGGCTCTAATTTACAAGCCGATGGCGTGACTCTCTCCGAGTGTACACTCGCATCCCCGCATAACTTCGCCGCTCACACGAAACAAGCGCGAAGAAGTATTTTTGTAACTCGAGAAGAAAAAGAAAAATTAAAAAGATTATAGCAATAGACGCGTGAAGCACGGTAGTTGAACCGGCGAATCGACACGAGACGTAAACATCGAATAAACGATATAAATACTCATGTACATCGATAGTCTGTTTTTCGACGTTGTTTTTTTCGTAACTGACTTGATATCACATCGGTCTGCGGAAGTGTACGACGATTCGGTCCACAATCTCTTGTTTCCTTCCCACCGATCGTAGACCGAGAGTTCGCGCGAATGATTTGAGGTTTGCGATGGAAGAGTATTCCAGCTACGAAAAATAATAGTCAGATAGATCGATGATAGAATTTCTGGGTGATCATTTATCAGAGGGGATGAGGGAAGGAGTACTCACTCTTCCAGTTTCATATAATTGTCGAATTGCGGCCTCATCGAATGCGTCCGGTTGCGTCGCGTTCTGATTTTGACCCGGGTCGTTTCGTCTGACTGAACCGTCCTCTCCCGCGAACACTCGTTCGAACCGGTCTGGCAAATCGCCCAGCTTCTCGATCATTATATCCAGAGGTGGAACTGATGAGAAATATTCATCACGTTATTAACGTTATGCGAAACATCCCTCAGCACCTAACCCGGGCTCGGTCGGTAACAGAAACTGTAATCAAGTTTTTTTCACGGGTTTCGGCAGTGACGGTCAAAAGAGAAGTCTTGTCGGAAGCGAATATCATGCCAGCCTGCGGCGAGACTTTTCTTTTGACCGTGAACACCCGCTCGGTTTAGAAAAGTTGATTACAGTTTTTATTACCGGCCGCGATATTTCACGTGCTCTTAAGTGGAGTTACGGTAATTTTTTTCTGTTTTTTCTGTAAAGTGTACAACTTACGAGTTGTGTCTTCTATTGGTACAGCTTCCTCGTCCAAAGCCAAAGTCTCTATGTATTTCAATTGACTATTCAACTTTGGATTTTGAAACATGTAAGGATCCCAATTGATTCGAAGCCGCTTGACGATATCTTTCATCAGCGCGACTCCCGCATTGTCGATAGGCAGCGGACGATCGCCGTCGTCGCCACCCACGTACACATATGAGGATACGTATTCTTCCAAATCATTGACTTGCTCTGTTGAAAAAAAATATAGAAATATATATGAAATTTTGAGGAGATTCTTTACATTGTTAAAAAAAATTGTACATTTAATGCACCGGACTGGAAGATTTTATGCAAAAACTGGTACATTAAATGTAATGTACAATTGTGACGAAAAATTAATGGACTTTTACAAGTGAAATTAAAGTAAAGTATTTGTACAGTTTTTAACATACTGTACGTTAATGTTTCGTCACAATAGTACATGAAATTCAATATGCCAGCTTATACATAAAAACTTGCAGTACCGGTACATTAAATTTCAAACGAATTTTTTTTTAGAGTACGGTGTTATACATTTTAGCGGTGTTGAGCTGTTACCCACCTGCGTAGGCAATTTTATACACGTAGAATCCATTATAACGAATGCACGGTATAAGACTCGCTAGATACGGTCCCGCTCTGTGACTAACGACGCAAGTTGCCATCACATCTTTAGCGTCGCATTTTTTTAACAACGCCGCAAAAAGCTCCTTTTCCGCTGCAATACACAAATACATAAAAAAATTATAACAAAAAAATATATATATCTATACGCGATAATGAATGTATACCTGTAGTTGCTAACGGATCGACACCGACGAACTTGACGGCCTTGATGTAATGAGCAAGGTCGTCGCTAATTGGTTTGAATCCAAGCAATTCAATGCCGCTCTTTCGGAATACGCGTATATTTTTCACTTCCATCGGGAGAAATTTTATCATTCTATTGCCAAAGTTAACGCCTTTGAATATGCTTCCAGGTTCGTCGATTTTCACCGGATCTTGACTTTCCTGCAGAGGATTAACGTGGTGTGAAAAATTGTCCTCGCTCATTCCGCATCCAGTCGATAATAAAATCTGTAATGCAATGTTTTCACGGGCGTCGAAACTTTATTGTCCAACGGGAATAGAATTTCACTGCGTCCGTAAATTCTGCAGTGGGCTCTAATTTCTATTGAACGCTACAGTTTCAGCACCCTTGGAAAAAAAATATTACAGTTCTTATTATCGACCGCGGTGTTTCACGTGCTCTTAAACTATAGAACCTGTACCGGCTCGACGAGTCTCATCGACTACCGTTACTACAAGTAGGTCCGAATTAAAAAAACCAATTCCATCGATAACATACCGAGTCGGAGTCGTCCGACCCGAAACTCAGGTCGCCGACTTGGTGCCAATGTGTGTGCCTGTCGAGTATCTCGTTCGTTGTCTTGCTCATCACGACCTTTTTCAACAACTGCGTTTTCCTGCAATCGTCAGTTACGTTTACTACGGTACATCGTGTATTGCACACCGATAAAAAACATGCGATTGTATCGACTAAAGATTCGGGCAGGCACGTTCCAGTCAATATTTAGCAGGTCGCAAAAAATATTTCAGAGTCCCACAAATATTTTTATGAGATCCAAAAAATTGTTGAAATAATCTTGTAGCTGTATCAAAAAAATATTTATTTGAACGTCCCTACGCGATTTTTAGTCAATTCAACCGTATTTTTAAATGAATTAGTGTACGTTATCGATATTCCTACCGCGAAAACGACGAAACGACGGTTCGCACTACGACACCGTCACCGATCTTCCACGGCAGATGTCCCGTCACCCTGGCCGGAAATTTCATCTGCAGCTCGAGATCGTCGATTGTCGTGGGTTTGAAATCCTGACTCTCCGTCTTGTTCGCCAGCATTTCTATGTCCTTGTAGAAGAGGTCGTGATTCCATTCGTTCCCCAGACCGACTACGCGCAGACCAATGTTCATATCGCTAAAGGCCTTCGCTCTCAGCCTGATTCTGTGCTGCTCGGCTCTGTCTTCGCTGAAAGGATTGTCTCTGCAGGTCAGCAGGACAACTTGACGGCGTTGCATTCCCACTTTTACAGAATCGAACGAACGTCCAGCCTTCCAGAGTACGTCGTTCAGAGGATACTCCGACGGAGAGGCAAGATTCTTGTAGTACTCGATCTTATTGTTATCTGAAAATTATAGTTCATTGTATAAACTATGATGAAAAATAAAAAAAAATTTCACCTACAGATATAGATGACGGCGCTGAGCATGTTGCTTGTGATTTCATCAAACTCTTGGACGGTTAAAATATGCCGAGTCTCAATAGGATCCGTGTCCCATTTGGTGGTGCCGAACAAAATCAGGCCCATCCAGTCTGCCCTGTTCCATGACAACTTCTTACTGAGGATACTTCCGTAGACCTGTTGTAAAAAAAAGTTAAACATTTTAATAATAATAATAATAATTAGGAACTTAATTTTGATCTCATACTGTTATGTTATTATATTATCTGAATTATTTTATGTAAAAGGGCTCGTCCCGTAAATAAATAACTAAATAAATAAATAAATAATTGTATACTAAATCATTTTCTTGTATTGTTTAATTACGAGCCTGAAGATATCTGTGTGGTATCAAATTTCATCCCTGGCAAGTCTCTATCTATGCACAGCTTTAGGAAGAAAAAAAAAACAAATGCTCGCTCGTAGAATTTTATTCTTCATGAACTTCTCTGAGCAAAGTTCGTGCCATACAAAACGGGATGAAACTTAGTCCCATGGAGATTCAGGGTCATGTTTATTTACTCTCTGTTTACCTTCAGACACCTGGAGAAATGCGTTTCCCCCGTCGCTGGATCGACTTCGAAAATCTCCGGTGTCGCGTCTATGACGAACAGAATCCCATCTCTCGATGCGATGAATTCCGAAACTTTTTTATTCTCATCCTGGGACACATCCATTGTTTACTTGGTCGATGCGACGATAGTTCGAAGCGTTTGTCGATCGTCGCCGGTTTACAAGCGAATTTTTTGCAGACTCTTTGCACACTGGAGGCGCCAAGCGTGTCGCGACACGTTTATTCGCGCGACGACGGTTGCAACGACTTGCAACCACTTCGCGAATGACGAACGCGGCGCCGGTAGCTTCGACAGACGTGAAATAGATCCGGGGAGGAATCCGCGCCGGCACCTGTAGCTCTGATTTACATACCGTAACTTTCTGCTACCGATAATTGATCTTGCAAATTCGTTGGATTTTTCTTATCGCAACAATAGATAATCATTAATCAACGGTCAACAATTATCGAGCGCAGTTGTTTATTATCCGTACCGGCATTCACGCTGATAAATATTTATTCTCGGTGTCGCTACTTTACCGACCGACGATCTTCAGACGCGAGATGTCGCTGCACAGCTCGGCTTCTCCCCGAGCTCTCTGCAACGATAGCGAAATAGCTTGGATTACATACGGCTAGTAAAAATGTTATACAGATGTTATAATTTGTTTCGTGCCGTATATTACATTATTTACTGTTAGGACGACTTTCAACGCTTTTTCTGTCCCTTTCGTCTCGAGCAGTTGACGTGTACCGAGGAGACGCACACTTCGAAGTGCTGCAATTTTTCTGAATTACCCGTGGAGTCCGATTGCCCGTGGAGTAATCACGATAGATTGTCCTCTCCCCACCCGACGATCAGTCTAAACGTTGGTCGCAACTAAATAATTGCGATCCTCCGGATAGATCACAGATCGGACTACCGCTCACCATCGGAGAGCATTGCTTATTAAGGGCAATTATAAAATGCACCGGGTATGTACTATCTCGTTGCGCTGTCGGATGGAAAGGATCATCGGCAAAGATCCCGGAAAGAAAGGCCCTCCGTTCTCTCCACCTCTGGCATTAGAATTGTTAGATCGATATCGTAATCGAATACGTGGATCAAAAACGAGTATAGTGGACACACTTGGGCAATACTTTCAGGATGATAATACCCTTCGCGAGGGGCCAATTTCCGCGCTTCGGATCTTATTGTCCTGGCACCAAGCGTGCCTCTCTGCACCGTGGGCCGTGGCGAGTAATTATCGAGGAGACTCTTTACCAGAGCGCCTGCTTCAGTCCTACCTGAAAGAAAACAAAAAGTCCATCGTTAAAAAAAACACACACACAAAATTAAAAAACACACACACAAAATTGAAAATATCGAAGGCGAATTTTTCACTCTCATTTCACTCCTGGCTCAGTCCTACCTGAAAGAAGACAAAAAGTCCATCGTTAAAAAAGAGAATGCAAAATTGAAAATATCGAAGGCGAATTTTTCACTCTCATTTCTCTCCTGGCTCAATATTCGATATAAAAATCGGCGCCAGGAGCGAAAAGAGAATATTATTTTCGATGTTCGCCGATCCGATGCTGCTATAGTGTCATTAAAAAAAAACTCCCCTTGAAAAATAAGAATCTTGCGTCGGAGCGACTCGGCCGAGAAAGTTGCGCAATCAGCGCACAATAAAATTAAAATAAAATGCGATATGACAATTTCGATATCTCGATCGGCTCTCATTTTAATTCAACCTACTTCGTTGTTTATTTTCTCCTTTTCATATATCCGCATAACCGTCAGGGGCGTTCGGAAATCGAGAGTAGAGATTTGTGGGAGGCGATAAGAGAAACATGAGATTCGATGGCTCATTAGTCTGGTTTCATTGATCTTGTTCGGGGACACGAGACTCGGGAGAGCGAAGCGGCAGGACAACTTTCGCGAGGGTGGATGATCTTCGTAACAACTCGTCGCACTAGATTCACTCGGTTCAGCATTCAACTAGTTACCGGGAATTCCAAGAGTCGACTAGTCGGATCGTATTTTAATATAACCGACACGAAAAGGGAGATAGAGCGATGACGAGCGGCAGAGGGAATTTGGCCGGCACTAAAACTTGGAGCCCCGCAGTTCCGCTCAAGAGACAGGATAACATAATCTCGTCGGACTACGCACGAGCTCCACGAGTCTTCATACCGTCGTACGAGAGGCACGAAGGGTTCCGTTGAATTAATTTTGTTCCTGCATGCGATTAATTGATTGCTAATTAATTATTAATAGTTTACCAATTGGTTATCAATCGACTATTAATTGATTATTAGTTATTATAAATTGATTATCAATCGACTATTAATTGATTATTAACCCTGCAACTCATGACTTAATTTGTTTACCTTCAAGCGCATGACTGGGGTCCGAACGCACCCCACGCTTTTCCTGATCATGAAACCGGTCCTGTGTTGATAAACAGACTTTCTCGTACATGCTTTTCTTCGTTTTTTCGTAAGGAAGAGAATGGTGTACGAGAAATCTGATTTTATTTACATTTAGTTAATGAAAAATCCATTCGAAGACTGAGAACCGAAAAACATCAGCAAAAAGCTCATTTTCTTGCGTTCGGACCCCAGTCATGAGTTGTAGGGTTAATTGGTTATTAATTAATAAATAATTTAATACTATGTTTGATACAAAGCGAGTGTCGGCCTTGCATGGAGCAGCTCATAGCGTTCGAGTATCAACGAATCTGGTGGATAGAGAGGGACGCGTGGTTGAAGAAACCCGGCAATGTTCGATATCTTCAATATTTTTTTGCAAGTACATTCGTACCTTTGGTATCGCGAGTGGCGTTAATACCTTGGGTGGGTTTTTTCAGCTCCCAACAGTAAAACCACCGAGCGTCAATCTCGAAGGAAAAGCCCCGAGGGTAAACAAATCATCGGTGTTGCGTGAGAAAATGCGAGAGAAAAAGCGTGAGAAAAGTCATCAAGCGTCGAGCAAGAATAAAACCAAGTGATACTTGTTCTCAAAAATCTCATTTCTTCAACGGATATCAGGCTACTTTCGTATAAAGACTCCCGAGGTTATACTGATATGTAGGTTTATTGGATATTATAAACAGAAAAAAACTAACTTTGGTTACGAGTAAGAGGCAGGCAAAATCAGAGCCGAAGATCGTAACTTTGTTGCAAAGCATATGCCGGCAATAAAAAGGACATAAATAATGGGGTCAATGAAGTTTAACATCGTACAACCGCACTGGACTAAATAGTTACTACGATAACTATTCGAAACGGACGGGCTGACATTATTAGTAGCAAATTGATTTCCCTATTTTCTGCGATACAATTAATATTTTGGTCGAAAGCCCGTTATTGTACGTTATTGTAGGCAACATAGACAGACGTGTGAAAACGTTATTTGCTTCTGTCCAAAGTATTTGCACTCTCGAAGAAAACATGAAAGCCGATTTGTTACAGACCGCGATATTTTGTATACCCTTGAGCTACATTAATTCGCTCGTCCAACCGACCAAACGGCTTCGTTATCGAAAGAAGTACGAGATTCCAAACAATGCACCAGGCACGAAGAGGCCCGGCTGCGTGAAACGGTACTCGTTCGAAATATAATATTTGCCCGATAACCGCGGAGCCAACGAGTTACTAAACGAGCCGTCCGAGATTTCCGAAGCGTATGTGCTAATGGATCCGCGGTATTAACTGTACACTCGTTGGCGAAGCAGTTCGTGTGCACGAGTACCGAGGTGACGATAAGCCACGAACGAGTCGCGAACCGGCAGTCATCTGTATCTACCGACGAGGAACGAAAGAAGAATAATTACACCTGCCGAGTTTTGCCTCGGCGGACGGACACATACACGCGCGCGGCGTGGTCGCAAAGCAAAAGAAGAAGCATGAATAAAACGAAGGGAGGAAGAAGCGGAGGATAAAATTAAGATCCTTCCTTGACGGTCCGTGCCGGCTACTGTCGTCGGGTAGTTTACTCTGCTCATAATAACCTCGTATGTGGACCGTTGCACCTGTGTGCACGCGCCGCGGGTGGTAAGTACATCTTTCAACCGAAGATAAAGACATACCGCTTGTTCGAGACCCTCTTCGAGAGTAGAAACTATAGGTATAGATGAACCAAGGATGAGACTCTCAGGATCATCGAGTTCCGCGAAGTTTACGACCCTCCGCAAGGAACATCCAAATTGCAGTGGCTCTCCGATGAAAATAAATGCTTTGCCCCCCTCGGGTTGACTGTTGACTCTCAGCGGGCGACCCCGCACGAGAGGGGGGAATCTCCGATGCGAGGGTACGCGAGAAGGAGTCGGAGGTGTTTCCTTGCGAGAGCTCGAACGGGAGAGAACGGAGGAGCGATGCAAGGTGCCGCAGCAGCCCGAACGCAACAGCGGAGGTTTGCTCTGATGAAGGAAGGTGTTCAGGTGGCAGTCGGCCTGCGGAGTTGTACGGTCGAACAGTCGCAGACGTACCGGCCAGACAAAACGCGCGCCGGGCAGCGAACCAGCCGCTACGATTCCGTCCACCCGCTTTACTCGGGATCTGTTTAACATCGGAGAAAATAATCTAATTAGTCGAATAAAAATGTAAAGGGTACTGGGCAGATAAATTTGCAGCGTTTCACAGGCGGTACAGAAAGTTATTGCGTTTCATAACAGAACGGTGAATTCATAGAAGCCGGCGAGGAAATTATTATGTTAAAAGTTTTAGATATTTTTTTGTTGTACTATGACGCTCGATGAGAGCAAGTGGATGAATAAAGTAGCCCGTTGCGAGGACGATCGTCGAGTACTCACCACGTGCATCTACCGTGCCGGACCACGCGGTTCAACGCTCGCCGGTCCGCGCTGACTCGGCCGGTCGCGGTCGTCGAGGTTTCGTCGTTTAATTTGTGTCGATCGGGAAGTTGTGAACTGACGTCTGTAAAGTAGTGACCGACGACGCACGTCGCTGCCGAATGACCGTGCGGTAGCATGATGGGCGAAGTGATAAGAGTATCGGGACGAGCGCCTGATGTCGGCGACCTCCTCAGAGAGGCGATGGTGTCGCAGAGATTCGCGGACGTTGCTCTTTGCTGTTCCGGTGGACAGAGGTTTCTCGCTCATCGTCTCGTATTGTCAGCCGCCAGTCCTTATCTCCAGGTAAACACATTTATCGCGATCCCGTCGAAACGAAACCGACGTCGATTCCTTCACGCGCTTGCCGGTAGGGCAGATCTGTAAAATAAAAAAATAAAAATAGGATGAGAAGAAATGATAACTGCAACGAAAGGGTCATCGCAGATTCGTTCACGAGTTCGGTCGTTGGGTAGATTTGTAAAAGCAAAAAATGAAGTAAACGGAAAGAGAAACACGTAGAGAAAAAAATGTAAAAAAAGAATCAGAGTTTTCGTATCAGTGAAAATTCAGGGTGAGATTTGAAGAAACGGTACTCCGGGTACTGAGTAATAAAAAAATGCAATACTCGCTTAAATAAAAATGCATGGAACTGAAGAAAAAAAAAACACACACATCAAATGTACCTACAACCGTTGCATCGACTCCAACTCGCCTGTACGAGCGTTCGAATCTCCGAAAGTGTACATGTGCTTCACCGCGGCTTCGGATCTAATCGGGCCGAGCAGACACGCGATGAGACTCACGACTCTCGACTCCACGCTGAAGAGAGAAATAACAAAAATGTTTAAATTTAAAAAACCGGCGAAAAGAAAAGAAACAAAAAAAAAAAACTAATCATAGAATCGGACACGCGAGCCGCGACAATTGCAAGAGTGCATTGCTCGAAACCTTAATATCCCGTTACTCCTCGATAACGAGGTGTAAAAATGAAACCATTACCGGTGCTCGAGAGCGTGCGCGGGTGAGTTGTAGCTTGCGAAACAAAGCTGCTGCTCGGCTGCTTAGCCTCACCGGGCGCGCAGTGTATAAAGCGTAAGAGATGTATTATTCTCGCTGACGATGTGGCGGTCGTTCTGGCGGATTGGCGTCGGAGCGCGTTTCGCCCCGGAGACCGTCGAGCGTAATCGGATTAACGGCCGCTAATTACGCGTGCATTAGCCACGAGCCAGAGCTTCGAGGGCCACCTCGCGCCCGCTGTTATAGCTTCGAGGAAAATTCTCTCGCACTCGGAGCCATATTAATGGACCTTAAAATTGTTAATTCGTCGAATGAATGTAAGTTGGCCGAACCATCAGCATCAGTGTTGCCGGTCAGAAGGAACGCTCACGGGACTCGGCGAACGAGAGCGCGATATGTGTAACTCCCCGTACCATTAGCCGTGTTACGTGTACACACGGTCTAGTGTGGCCAAGACAAACGCAGCTGCCGCTGTGGCTTTTATGCCTCGCCACTTCATTTTGCACCTCGTCATTTCATTGTTCCTTCGACGATAATAAACCGGGTGAGCCTCGAGCCGTTGAGCCGTTCGCACACTGCAAGCAAGAAAAAAAATATAGCGTTAACTGGGCTACACGATATGCACAACGTTCGGAGCGACAGAAACGCCCGACTAATAGGCCGGACGATAAACATTTTTTAATTATCAAAATACACGAGAAAAATTTAGTCTTCGGTAAAGGTTTATGTTAAACGAGAACATTGCTCGAATGTACTCTATCCTTGATATCTCTGCTATGACAATTTGCTCCAACGTGGCAGCGGATCTGTAAAGTTGGAAAATCAGTCACGTGGACGTTCCTCCGGGGCGGCAGGCGTAACCCTGAATGAATCTGTCGTGCGGTGTAAAAATAAATTGTAAATTGAATGTAGGGTAGAGCGGGGCAAAATGGGGCAAAACGGGGTTTTTGGGCAAAACGTCATTTTCCAATAATTTTTGGATGCTCGAATTCGCCCTATCGGATGCATCAGCCTTTTCTGCACAGTTTTGCCAACTTGTCCGATCCAAAAATGATTGGAAAATTTAGTTTTGGCCAAAAACCCCGTTTTGCCCCGTTGCCTCATTTTGCCCCACTCTCCCTTTCTGAAACTTGAAATTTGCTAACATTAGTCATATTAATTAAACATTAATGTTCTTTGCTTGTAAAATAAAAATACCAGATACAAAAATGGTAGTGAAAAATCCAAATTTTCCTGTAAAATTGCAACGTACATGCGTTTGAAATTTCAGAAACGCTTTATGTAAAAAAGCTTCCAATACTGTTAATTAATTTTCAAACAAAATTTGTTTACAGTGTGCGAGCACCAGCAAAAATAGTATTGACTGGACCGTACAATATGTACGACGTTAGGAGCGACGGAAACGGTCGACCAATAGCTGGAACGATAAAAATTTTGCAATTACCAAAATACAAGAAAAAACTTGGAGTCTTCGGTACACGTGAAAGTCGCTTAAACATATTCTATTGTCGATATCTGTACCGCGACGACAAATTGCTTCACCGTGGAAGCGGATCTGTAAAGTTTGAAAATTAGTCAGCAGGCGTAGCCGTAATAGTAAATTACTTTAGTAGAGCGATCAAACTTTTTCTGACGAGTGTCAATTGCAGTGCGAGCCGAATATGAGTGTTGCAATCACTTGAGTTAAGAAAAAGTTTTATTTCACGCGACCCTGAAGATATCTGCGCGAGACTAAATTTCATCGAGTTATAACGGCTGTGTTTTCCATTGCCCAAACTTCGCTCGGGCAAGTTCAATTGGAGAATAAAACTCGACGATGCATTGACGAAGAATTATCAAAGACGAAATTTGATGTCATGCGGATATCTTCAGTTACATTTATTTCACTCGCTATGAAAATTGAGATTTTGCGTAAAAATCCCATTTTCATACCTTGTGAAATAAAATTTTGTATTATAGGGTAGAGCGGGGCAAAATGAGGCAACGGAGCAAAACGGGGTTTTTGGGCAAAGCATTATTTTCCAATAATTTTTGGATGCCCGAATTCGCCCTATCGGATACATCAGGCTTTTCTGCCCAGTTTTGCCACCTTGTCCGATCCAAAAATGATTGG
>JAPYZC010000837.1:0-50939 GCA_030522665.1 Ichneumoninae sp. A BG-2022a | reverse complement strand
GGAGTGTGTTCGTGGCAAATGAATAAGAAAATAAATGTGAAATGGCAGAGATAATTAACTTCGAAAAAACGGGCCAAAAGCCTATTCAGATATATCGACGGGCGCCCGCCATTATCTACTCTTGCCTTTGCGATTACTTTTTTTGTTGTCTGCTATGCTGTAGTTTGTGCCGTGAATTCACTCAGCGTGTAGTATAACCTCGATTACGCGTTGAGCTGTGTCTCTGCTAATTTGTTTTTTTTTATTTATATTTTTAGGAAAATGATTCGTTCATATTTCTGAATACGTATGAATTTTTTCAGATTTTTCAATTAGCTTTGATTTATTTTTTTATGGAGAAAATGTGTGAAAAAACACAAATATCAAAAGTAATTGAAAAATCTGAAAAAATTGATACGTATTCAGAAAAATTAACGAATCATTTTCATAAACAAAATAGTTGGCTTGCCGGGTAATTTGTTAAACAATTCATTTTTTTATAACATTTAAAAATTATTATTATGCAAAATTAATCTTTTCAGTACCTTTAATGTGCATGCATTTTTTCAGATTTTTATACCATCGAGAAGTATTTGCGATTTTCTCGTATTTTTCTCGAACTCATGCGAAATAAGGGCGAAGCGACACAGCTACCCAAGGGAATTTCTTGCGGGCGGCTTTCGAGATGGAGTCAATGGCAGTTATTCAATCCCAGCACCGTCGAGTACCGAGCGTGCAGATAAGAGCGGAAGCAGATCTAACACCTCCGGAGTCAAAATCAGACCTTCGGTGGCAGGAATTCTGGGTAATGTTGCGCGTGAAGTGCCGACTGGAACTCACCGGATGGGGAACGAGGCGTGAATGACCTATCGAATACCGCACGATTAGCTATGAAGCATTACACGAATTCGCCCTATGGACACCCAGTAATATCTCATAGAACCGTACCTGGCTTCGAGAAATGAGCGGTCTGCCGGTAACCGATTGCCGCCGCCGCCGCTCGGTCATTTCGCACCACGTTTCCGGCTGCGAACGACCCATGCCAGTCTGGCGACGCTGATGAACGACCGCGACAGTAGTACGCGGAAACTGTCGATCGAATGGTATGTCGCGTTTACCGTTCCAACGTACGCCGAGAAAAATTATTTATTTGACCGTCACCGTTTATTCGGATTAAGTGAAATATTTATTTGATTTAAATAAATATTTATTTAAATTAAGTAAATGGTTAATTAAAGGAAAAAATATTTATTTACATCAAATCAATATTTTACTTAATCCAAATAAACGGTGACCGTCAAATAAATTATTTTTCTGGGTGTACGCAGGAGGAGAGCAAGGGTACTCGTGCACATTCTTTTTCTTCATTTTAACGCTTCGACACTTAGGTGCGGCCTTTTCGACTCCGGCGCTTAAACCCTCGAGCTGGAGGAGGAAAGACTCTTCACAATAGTTTGATAACGGTTTAGATGGTTTAGACCCGATGAGAAGACCGAGAATATAATTTCGCCAAGGAACCGCCCTTTATATTCGATAAGTTAAATTAACATACATTATTTTTAACGAGACTTCTGGCATTTACTCGGAATTTCGATTGGGTATCGCAAAGAACCCACCGCTGCAGAGTTAACTGAAGTGTCAATGTGAAATCCGTTGGGGAAAATGCCGCGTGAATTACGAAGCAAAGCGCTGACAGACATTTTTTTGTTTCCTGTTCAGAAATCTAGAATGAATAGCATTATATAGGATCGATCCTGCACACAGTTTAAAAATTTCCATAACATTATATAGGATCGATCCTGCACACAGTTTAAATATTTGGTGTGCTTCAGTGCCCTTTCATTCGATCAGGGCCATCCGAGCGACAGGCCAGCCAGATGGCGCGACTGCCAAGAGTCTATGCGTATGCATAGTGTGCCAAGCATTGTCACGTAACAAAAATCATTTTTATCGCTACCGCACCCAGAAAAAAAATGTATTTGACGGCCACCGTTTATTAAGATTAAGTAAAATATTTATCTGATTTAAATAAATATTTATTTGAATCAAATACATTTTTTACTTAATCTTAATAAACGGTGACCGTCAAATAATTTTTTTTTTCTGGGTGCGTCTCGACGCATCTTGTTCAAACTGCCCAACCCCTAAATATGCCTGCTCGTCGTATTCTTCTTTTTATTACGATCGAGATTCTTCCCAATGAAATTGACCATTTTTTATTACTCGGCGATCGAAAGGAAAAAAAACGAAGGTCCTCTCCCGTTTTATTGAATTTCTTCGAGCAAGAAAGCAGTCGGACGCGAAGATATTCGAATAGTTCGAACGATGACGCAGCAATATCGAATACCATAGAGCCGGGGAGGCATTATGATAAAAACAAATATACTGTGATCAACTCAGCGTAAAGCTTAGTTGGCTGATATTATTAACAAAGAAAATTGCTGATTTGCAGTCTCGAAAAAAACAACAGTATATATTTGTGTTTTAACCCTACACCCCATGTAGCATTTTTTCTACCTTCTAACTCACGACTGGGGTAGATATCCACCCCACGCCTTTCTTCTACATACAAGGTTTTGCGCACCCGAATCTCTTCGTTTTACTAAAGAAGAGAATGGCCTGTTGCAAGTTTGACTTTATTAAAGTTTAGGGGCTGAGAATCTCATTTGAAGCCGAAAACGTAACGAAACTTCGCAAAGATTGCATTGTTTGAATATCGTCTGGGTTGGTTTTCCACCCCATACTTGAGTTCTAGAGCTAAGGCGATGTAAAATACCGCAGTCGGTAAGAAAAACTGTACTGAATGTCGTTTTGAGACTGTACTGAATGTCGTTTTGAGCCGACGAAAACGAAAAGCAGCAGGGAAAGACAATCTTCTTTTCCCTCGGAGGTCTGCGGCCTCAAAACGGCATGCATTACAGTTTTTGTTACCTGCTGAGGACGGGTAAGTGGGCGGAAGGGTGTTCAACATCACCTTAAGGTAGCTCTATAGCGGACATCCTGAGCCCACGTGAGTTCGGAGAGAATTGAGAGAGAATTGCGAACACTTCTCGATGGGATAAAAATCTGAGAAAAATCCAGCATATGGAAGGTGCTGAAAAGATTGGTTTTGCATAATAATAACTCCCAACTGTTATCAACAAATGAATGAAAACAAAAAATGGTTCAACATATCCCCCGGTAATTCAACTTTTTCTTCATATAAAAACATTTTGTTAATTTTTTTGAACATGTACGCATATTTCAGAATTTTGTCTAATTTTTTAATATTACGTCTTTTTATTAACTAAAACCGCAATTTTAAAAAATTACACGAAATTCCGAAAAAATTCATACGTATTGAGAAAAATTAACAAATCATTTTCATAAAAAAAAAGTTAGGTTGCCGGGTAATCTGTTGGGGAATTTTTTTTTCGTTAGTTTGTTAATAACATTTTGGAAATATTATTATGCAAAATCAATATTTTCAGCACCTTCCATATGCTTGATTTTTTTCAGATTTTCATCCCATCGACAAGTGTTCGCAATTCTCTCTCAATTCTCTCTGAACTCACGTGGGCCAAGTTTGTCCGCAAGTAGTATCTGAAGAAGGTTCAACCTTCAATCCTCCCTACACTGCCAGTCCCTCGTGCAACAGAATTCGTCGCGAAATACACGGTAAATGGTGTTAAAACGAGTGTCCGCACCCGCTACGATACTTACCCCTCGACATACATGTATCGACGCACCAAAACCGCAAGGGCGTACAAGTAATGCTTACGCGTTGCTTTTACGCCCTCGTGAAATTGAACCAACGACGTAACAGGGACATGCGAGTGGAACTTACAAGTCGCGTTTAGTGGCGGCCTCGAAGCATTGCTCCCAGAAAACGGCCCTGCGGGGTTGTCTGACCCTGAGCGCCGATGTGGAAAGTGTCCGGGGAAGACCACCGACGCCGCCGCCGATGCCACCCGCCCCTAGCGAGGGAGAGCTCATGCCAGCGCCGCACCTCTTCAGTCCACCCGTCGAGACAGCAAGCTCCTCGAGGCCTCCGCTCGATCCTGACATTTTCATCAATGCCTACCTCTTCTCGACGCCTCCATTAAACCGACGACACTCCTCCTTGCATACCTCCCGGCCGGCATTCGTTCTGACTCGACGAACCAACCCTTAGGCATTCATGTTGTCGACCCAACGAAGCCTCGAAGAGCAACCATCACTTTCGAGCCGCTCAACCTCTGATGGGTAACTTCGTCCGGGAAACTTCCGCACTTCAACAATCCCACGAAAGTTGTTTCTGCTTGTCCATTCTCATTCGTTGAATTTTCAATTTTTAGTTTTTTTTTTTAAATCTTTAATTCGCGCTAATCCGCCGTCGTTTCACACCGGGGCTTCAAGTCGGGACGACAAAGAGGCGGAAGCTTTTACGAGGGTGTTCATCGCGCTTCTGGGACGGCTCGTGCATCGATTGCCAGCGGCATAGGAATCTTTTGTCCTTCCTAGCGGGGTCAAGGCTGGCGCGGTCTGTTGGCCTTTTTTCCTTTTTTTTATATTCGCCCTCGAAGATTCAAAGGTCTCTTTATCGAACGAGCTGGCCGAGAGTTTCCGAAAGTTCTCCTGAGGCTGCCTCTGGGGCTCGTTTATGTGCGGTGATATGAATCCACAGAGTTCGAACACACTTTCCGGTTGGTTGGATGTCAAATGTTATTCTGGATCGAGTAAATCCGCTGTGATTGCGTGGTTCATTCGCATTTTATTATTCGTTAGGGGGTATTTTAGATTATTGTCGGTCGTCGTTGATCGATTCGGCAGTCACGAATTTGTGGGTCGAAAAAAAGGAAAAATGATAAGATTGTATATTTTAGGTGCGTTCAGTAATTTTTTTTTTCTTAATGTAAAATCCTATTTTTGGTTGGGAGAAACACGATGCTATCATGCGTCGCACATTTACGCTTGATAATGGTGTAACGCATTATACGCGATCGGTTGGGATAGATATGGCTCGCGTGTGTTATCATATCGCGCAGTGACAGTGGCCTGAGAGCATGTTACAACGGACTCGTATTACATGGTTTGTCGCCAAGGCTAGAGAATATTGGATAATCTTGGACCATCAATCGAAAAGAGCCATAACAAACCGTCAGCTATTACATGCGCATTAGGGTTGGTCGACAATAGCCATGAAATTAAGTTTTGAGGACAGTACGAAGTGAAGAATTCCTGGCTTCAACGCTTTCGTTTTCCTAGGTGGACGCATAACGTTTCTTTTTTTAATGAAAAAAATGTTTTTTGTAAACGGTTCCATCGCATAATTTTATCGAATTTCCTATGGCCAATAGTTTTGCAGTTACTCAATAGGTTTAAAGACACTGAATCGATTAAGGAGGGAGTCTCGCTGCGCGCTGACTTCGCATAAGTTCGACAACAATAAGAGAAAAGTGCAAGTACTTCTTGTTGGTGTAAAAATCTGAAAAAAATCTTGTATACTAAAGGTACTGAGAAGATTAAATTTGCATAATAATAAATGCAAAATGTTATTAACAAAATCATCAAAAAAATTAATTGGTTAACAAATTAAACGGCAACAAAACTTTTTTTTTTATGAAAATGATTCGTTTATTTTTCTGAATACGTGCGAATTTTTCAGAAAAATAAACGAACCATTTTGAGACATCCTCCTTAAGATAAATAAACATTGAAATTCATAAACGTGTACGAGATGGGATAAAATTTGAGAAATTCTCTAAGAGAGGAGCAAAGTCTCGATACATTTAAAAAATATATTTTGTTCCGTCGATATAAGTGTTCGATAATTGAACGAGTCGGTGGAAATCGCAGTGCATTCGACAGGTCAAAAATTCAAGCTTGTTGAACAATCCGAAAAATCTTGAGTTCTATTAGCAGGATTCCCTCAGGAGCGTGGTATAAAAAGATCTGGTATAATATATCAAGGGAGCTTGCGTTTTTTTTAGAAGGACGAACTTTTTATGAGAAATTACGATCAGGAAAGAGATCGGCATAAAAAAAAATAAAATAAATATTTCCCGACGACGAACGCGAGGACGATGAATCGGCGAGAAGTTCCATTTAAATTTCTCTCGGGAAATGAGAGGACCAAGTCTCTTCCCCCCCGAGATGCAGAATTTCCACTTCCGTGGAAAATTCGTACTTCCGTTTCTCGAGTTGGCTCATTCGAGGGGCATTGATGCTTTGGAAAAGCTGCACAAGCTGCAAAGTCGTTTGATTGAATCGATACTACCGCAAAGGTTTGCGGCGACGGACGAGAGTTCAATTTAAAAAAATAATAATAAAAAATATCATTTTCCCTCGGATAAAAATTCAATAATATCCTCGTCCACGAAATTTTAATTTTTTTATGGAATTTCGTTGAGTTATGCAGTGGACTGACAATAAAGGCATTTTTGTCCATTCAACCGTATCAGAAGTGTTTCTGATAAAAAAAATAATTTTTTAGTGAAGTTTACATTTTTTTTAACTACCCAAAAAACAAGGAAGCATGAATTATTAATAGCCTAAAAGAAATGAAACAAACGCATATACACATTTAACATTAATTTCTTATCCCCAAAAATCCGCACTACTCATCTTGTAAATAACCAAAAAAATTCAAACATTTGACTTTTAACCAAAAAACAAAAAGTAAACTGAGTAAGAAAAAAAGTTGTGGAAGAAATGTTTGTTAAATTGAGAAATCTTTTTTACACTTAAAAAAAAATGTATCGTGCGACCACGAAAGCTACGGATCTTCGAAAGGTCAACGATGACGACGAAGTGCGTAGCTGAATATCGCTGACGATCGGAGCGGCAGCGTCCGCTCGTACTTAAGAAACAATGTCGCAATTTCTCTGTGGTCTCCCGCTAGCCAGGCATGCATGCACAGTTCGTAACTGGGACAAGTACCAACTTATCCAAATGAAACTAATTAGGCTTGGTCCCCTCTTAACCACCGTACTGGCTGGCTCGATAGACGCCACGATGTTCATCCTGCGACTGCCGAGATCGTTGGTTCCCAAGCTTTGGAACCGAGCAATAAATTTGCCATTCCCTCTGGTCATACAAGAACTTCGCACCGCGTAGGGAAATGCACACATGCTGCGATGGACAACGCACTGCGATTGGAATGCATCTGGCGACAACCGGAATATTCACCGAATATTTTTGTTTATCTTTGCGCGAGGAAAAAAACCAATCAATCGTCCGTCAGCGCTAAAAGCTCATCCAATTTTGTCGCGGAAAGTTGTGAAGCAAACAAGAGCTGTTCGCACCAATGTCATTTTCGGAGTTATACCTGTGCGCGCCCACACACGCATGCGCGGTATAACAATAAACGCGTGTACGTATCTTTACTGCCGCGTACGTTTTGGCTGGCGATAACGAGATAGACATGGATGGACGGGTCTATCAACGACGGGGATTGAAGTGGATCGAAAATAGTCGGGGACCCCGCGAGCGACCGAGCGCAGAGTCTCGAGTAAATTTAGAAGTAGTCATAGGATACAGCGGGGAGACACGTCATGACCGATGCCTCAGCCTGGTGCAGGCGCGGTTCACCTGGTGTGCGGGAATCCGTGTCAGCCCGGCCGGAACTAATTTCGTCGGCACGAATTTATGAAGTTCGATAAAATATTTCATCGATCCGCATGATTCAGCAGTCTCGTCTGCGTTTATGCTGTCTTTGAACTCTATGAATTAAAAAATTATCCAAAAGAGCTTTTTTCAATAACAAATTTTGATCTTTTTTTTTATCCAGTCGACAATTTTATTGTACTTAATTGATGGTTTTCGAACAGTCTTTTTTACGCGTTTCATTATTACGTCTCCGATTAATATAAGAACAGACTCGAGAACAAACTTCGAGATTCGCTGAAAAAAAAAACGCACACAAATTCTCCGGATCTGTTTGACGGTGAAGTAGTCAAACACGATGGAACTTCGCAGCGCTCGGAGCCAATTTTGGAATTTCTGATACAAACGATACAAATCCGCACGATTCAGCAGTCGCGTATGCGTTTATGCTATCTTTAAACTCTATGAATTAAAAAATGATCTAAAAGAGCTTTTTCAATAACAAATTTTGATAAATTCTTTTTTTACCCAGTCGACAATTTTATTGTACTTAATTGATGTTTTTCGAACAGTCTTTTTTTTACGCGTTTCATTATTACGTCTCCGATGAATATAAGAATAGACCCGAGAACAAACTTCGAGATTCGCTGAAAAAAAAACACGCACACAAATTCTTCGGATCTGTTTGACAGTGGAGTCGTCAAACACGAGAGAACTTCGCCGCGCTCGGAGCCAATTTTGGAATTTCTGATACAAACGCCAAAAAGGCTATCTCAGGAAAGAGACATATTTGCTGCAGCCGAGTTTGCCTTCAGAGGGTTACGGCCAGGCCCTGTGTCTCTATCGACGCTGGGTAACCAGACCGGTCTCATTGCCAGTTTATGTCTACCTGCCGGTGTACCGTATAGTCAACTGGTGGTGCAGCTCAAACGGAGTGTACGGATCGATCGAAGTTCCAAGCCAATTATAGCATCGGTCTACTGCGCGCTCGATGCAACAGCGACCAAGTATTTGTGGCCATCAGCCGCGAACTCGGAATGATATACGTGTCGAACGGTCGACAGAAACCGAAACGAACGGAAGACGATACGGACCATTGTGTACTTCCGATTAATCAACCTCAGAGCATCCCACATGCATCTGGCGCACGACTTTAAAGAAGACCGTGAGTTTTTGATGACCTGTCGATTTGCAGCCATTTCTAAAGTGTTTAACTTCTGTATGACATTTACTTTATCGGTTCAGCACTGATGCGTCGTAGGGTTGACAAGGAAGTCTCACTGCGCGCTGACTTCGCATAAGTTCGACAACAATAAGAGAAAATTGCAAGTACTTCTTGATGGTGTAAAAATTTGAAAAAAAAAATCATGTATACTAAAGGTACTGAAAAGCTTAATTTTGCATAATAATAATTGCAAAATGTTACTAACAAATTCATCAAACAATTAATTGGTTAACAAATTACCCGGGAACAAAACTTTTTTTTAATGAAAATGATTCGTTTATTTTTCTGTGTACGTATGAATTTTTTTTCAGATTTTTAAGTTTTAGATTTTTAAGTTCTATAAAAAAAATAAAAAATCGGCGCGCAGCGAGAGTGCCTCCTTAAGGCAAGGCTAGACACGTATGATTGCGAGAGATCCAGTTAAAATTTTCAATCCATTTTTCTCGGAAATTATTCTGTAAAATGAAAAACGATGTGCGGGAGCGCAAGGCGTTAATCAAGTAAGCGGTAGGCAGTGGAATTCAATTTTTATTTTATAAAGCAGTTTCGGCCAAAAATGGTTTCGAAATATTTTGAGGTTACGACGATCTTTGGCCCCACCTTAAGGTGGGGCTAAATGGATTGAAATTTGTTCACTCTGTCTCCCTCGCACTCGTACGTGTTTAGCCTTCCTTTGAAGAGACACTCACGGATAATCAACCTCAGTCAATTTTGTGGATGTGGGGAGTCACCCGGGCGTGAAAAATATTGCGCCGAGTCTTGGAAGATCGAGCGGGCGTTATTACGCCAACGCGCATAAAATGACTGAATGAAAATTCCTCGGATGTTGAATTATGCGGCTTCATATTTCTTACGGCGCAACAGTGATCACTCAACCTTTTTTCCAGAGTGCAATTTGAGAAATCAATCAAAATTTATTAAATTTGATAAACCACCTTCCTGGTACACCGACATGGGACTTCTGCAAAAAAAGGTCTATGAACCGTGGAAAAATTTTAGTGACGATAACAACGAGGTAAACATTTGGAATATGTCTGTGAAATAATATCACTGTCAAAGATACCAAGATAAGATCTGTGACCTCCGTTTTAACAGTCCCAGTCAACATCCGTCGACAAAAAAATGTTGTCCTACGCCGCGAGCATGGTTAGTTCTTACATTAGTTTAATTGTGCCTCCAGAAGATACATTTTGTTTTTTTTTTTTACTAAAAATCGAATGAAGTCTTCATATTTAGAACAAAAATTATTAAAGTTTTATCGTGTTGTCAAAATTTGCGTGGAATTTGCCCGTTTTGGTATATTATTATAGCATGAAAACGAGTTCGCACAACTAGTTTCGAGAGCTACCAACATAACAGAGTAACGGCAATTTACGGGAAAAAGGTTGCGCAACGAGTTTCGCTTGTGTGACTTATTTATGTAAGTTTATAGCTAATTACCGCGAAAATAAACGCTATGGACCAGTCTCAAAGTCTGCACGACATTTTACTGTAAATTTGCATTTCTGTTTAGTTATGTCGTTCATTTCGTATTCTACGCTGAGATGTTTGCATAAATATTCAAAATTTTCACAAAAATGTTATCATTCAGATGTGACCGAGAGTTAGGGCGGACTAAGATTACGCGACGCACTCGACCCCGCAACGTCGCAGGCTCAAACTAGGGAATGGAATCGGCCACAGATGTGAGGATTTTTTTATAGACGGATGAATCCCATCCCTCTATGTGTGTCAAAGGGCAAATTCATTCGACTCGCAATACCGCGAATGAAAATTGTAACGTAAAATTGTGAAAATTGCCTCGAGTGCAATTTTACCTCTGGCCTACCTCTGGAAAATCGTAGAAAGAAAATAAAAATAAAGAAAAAAAAGACATAATGAACGATGACTGAATCATTTAACTGGAAGGTTTATCCACGGGCGTCGACTCTAGACGATGGCTAACCGGGCAAAGCGAGGCACTCGCACACTACGTTTCCGGCATTTGTGTGAGTTAACCGAGCGAAAGGAAATATCCATCGCGTGCAATCACGATTACACGTACACGAACACGATCGCGCAAGAATTATGACGTCGAGTGACGCAACGTAAAAAGGAATTTCCAAGTCCACTATATATCATCGAAGCATCGCAGTCGAACTGTGCGACGGAGACCAATAGACGTCTAGAAAAAAGCCGTCTAAAACGGCGTGGCTTTCCCGTCGAAACGAATTATAAACGAACGCGCCGCGATCATTATTCAGCTATGCGGAGACGCTGATTTATATACAGAAAAGTGAATTTTTATGTTAAATAATTCTGGAGTTCGGATTCTAGCGTGTCGTAACTTTTTAGTACTCGAACTACATCAAACGTCGTCGATGCCCCAGGAGCATCGACGTTCAACGTTCGGAAAATTGTTTTGCTCGCGCAGTATCGTCGGAAATATGAAAATCTTCTACAAAAATTAAAAAGCGTGTCAAGCGAATGGCCAATTTTTCCACATATCGTATATTGATCAAGAGGCGATATGCAAAAAAATACAGAAAAATCGGAAGGTTCGGAACAGACGTAAAACATTAACAAAAATCATATTTCAATCACGACTTCCTTATAATGTTAACTTTGACAAAATTATTAAAGATACATCTCGCTAAACGATTGACCGAATAAAAAATAGCGTACAACTCGTTTTCGGAGCATTCGAAATTACATTTAAACAATTAAATGAAAATTAATGTGATCCACTTGACCGAATGAGTCTTACGGTATGTCCGAGTGGCAAGTCGTTGCCTCGTCGTGCAACGCTTCCGAGAGATTAGAATGAAACTTCAATGCGTTTGCGGAAAAACGGCTTCGATAGCCTGTGTAGCAGACACGTCCATTTATTTGTATTCAGCAAATCGAAACGTGACACCGATATGAGAGAAGATGGATAGTGTTGCGTTGACTCGAGTGCAGTAACAGTGTTGCGACCGGAGGCTCGAGAGGATATTTTCTCGTAAAAGATTGTATCTCCGTACCTGGGATTGAACACTATCTCTTCCTGATTACTCGAACCGTCAGAAGCGTTTTCTCGACTTCAAAGCCGATTAAACGAATCTCACAGGTCGTTTCTCAGAGAACCGACACCGTTCGAAGTGACACTTCCTCACTGATAGCGATAACACCGGTTTTGTTGTTCTCGTATTATGTAAATAAAACGTTGTTTCCATTTGTATCTTCGGACTACAGCGTCAATTACGCAAGCATAATTTCGTACTCTTCTTCCAATATTTTCTTAACCAGGTAAAGAATATCAACGACGACCGACCATGCAGTCCACCTTCCTATCATAAATGTATCGTAGTTCTAAAAAAAAAGAAGAATGAAAAAAGAACACTCGGTTAAAAAATACCGATAAGAAAAATGTATTTTCGATGAAAATATCTATGTCGATTGTTGAGTGTACACAATTTCTATGATTTTTCACCTCTTCGCGAAGTCGGCCGATAAACTTATCAACAAAGATTATAATTTCGCGAACTCTCGCGACGATCACGATTGTATCCCTCGAATTACATTCACTCACACTCCGTATCGTTCGTTTTATCAATTTTATTTAATTAATTTATGTTTTTTTTTTCACACAGTTACGCCACGAGTAATGTCGAACTTGAGAATAATGTTTCGTTATTATTTTTATTTTATTTGGTAAGTGGAAGCTAGTGTGATTCAAGAGACGTTATCAACACACGTCGTGTTTGCCGCGATGACGAACTGGCCAGGGTGTTCTGGTTTCGCGGGGGATTCGTCGATGGTGGGGGTATGCCTAGGAGTCAACCGAGTGTGGTGTATAGAGTCGGCACGATTCGCGCGGGAAGTATGCGCGTCGCGACTGCGCCGTTGTCTTTGACCACCGCTATAACTAGCGAATCGCGAACGGTGCGCTTCCAACTCCCACGGGGAGGCAGATATGCCGGAGCGAAAGGGAAATTTACGCGAGGGCGAAGGCCCTTCTCACTGCGACTGTGCTGGACCGAAGTACCACAGCGGAGATTGATCGATTTCGCGATGTCCGATATTCGAAGTGGTCGGTGGTGGTCCATTATTATAGTGCCAGAACAAGAATTTCATTGTGAAAATTGCAGAATTTATTTACATTCAAACTAAATTTGCCGTAAACCAAATCGATAATATTACCGCAAAACTAATTCCCCACACACACAATTTACAACAATTAGAAGTAATGGTCAATGAAAGAATCACGAAATGAAACCTACAAATATTTTTATAGTAATCCAAGGAAGGGAAAAAACCTACCAAATACCGAAGAAGATCTCGAGCTGAAGGACTCAGATCGATGGCTCTTTGCCAGGTTGTATAATTATTACTAGGAATAAAACTAGTATAAGAAGATAACTGTATCATTATTAAGCGTTGGAAATAAATCTCTTTTGCTACTATTTATTTATTTATTTATAGAAACGAGCCGGGCTCAATTACTAGGAATAGTTTTTTATGCCCAAGCAATCACATGACGCGTGTATTATCGCTTACAATCGGACCGAAATACAAACCCACTAATAATCATGGAGAAAGAGCAACTAGTAATAACAGTGATAATACGAGTACTGATAGAAATGTTAATAATAGCAGGTGAACTTCGGTTCGTAAGATTTTAACTTCCGAGATATCGCTACTGAACCCTTTACGGATCGACGGCCTTTAAGTCACTCCGTAGGTCGGGTTCTAAACTCGGCTTTCCGAAAATGAGATTCTGAGGGATCGAGCACCGGTAGAGTCCCTGAATGCTCATTCCCTAGTGCAGCTAGACGTGGGTGCCAGCTACAGCGAACATAATTCACTTGTTCGAAGGGTACTTCGAAGATTGCAGTATTACGACCAGGTCTGCCATCCCTGCGAAGCCGCATGAGCTAACAAAGATCCGGCGAGCGAAAGTTATGATTTACCCATATTGCGGCGAATTGAATCGAGAAACTTACAGGAAACTGAATGGAGAAACTTACAATGCATACCTATTTTTTTGGTAATCCCTCGATAGCGGATTTCGTTTACCGAGTTAAACATGTTCTGGGACAGGATGAAAATGCACTGCTTGTATTTTGTAGCTACTCGAGAAAGGGATCAACGGATTAGCTAAGACGATTCTCAGCCAATCCGTTGGTCCCGTTCTCGAGCGGATACAAAATACACGCAGTGCATTTTTATCCTGTCCCGGAAAATGTTTAACTCGGTAAAGGAACTTCGCTAAATTTAGCGAAAACCGACAGCACGCGAATGCAAGATTTATTTGTCTCCCAGCTGCAGTAAACTCTTAACTGTTATTGGCGTCGACGGGCTAACTTCGAGCGAACCATGAAAATCTACTTCCTCGGGGATAGCGAGGACCTACCTCTACTACCTACCTCTCTAAAATAGGATTATTGGTTTTAGTACTAATCACAACAAACTTCCCCGGGGCTCATCGGAAGTCTTGGCGGAGCGCGTAGGTGTGGAGTCTCACCCGAAGCCCACTCACTGGCACCGTACTTATTAAGAATTCCACCGCGAGCACATTCCATGTGCAGCACCGGCGATGATGTTTCTCGCGCCTTCTCCGCATGTCTGCCTTCTCGGATTCGTCAGGCACGATGCTAGTTCTCGCTTCAAAACTTTCTGGTGACGGCAGCACTAAGTGAAGAAATGAAGGCCGCGCCGAGGCGAATCTCATAATTATAACTGGCATTATACCACATCGGAGCGAAAATGCTACATTTGCTACGGCGATGTGTTGATCGTCGAAACGTATGCGATGCCAAAAGTCATTAATTAAAGGGGTTGGGGCGGTTCGACGATTTCAGAAAAGTAAATTGTGTTTTAATTTTTGATACTTGTAAAGAGCAGTACAAAAAAAACACCGTGCGATAAATTGTTTCTAACGAAAAACTCGTCGCGTTTTTTGAAAACGTGCCGAACAGTTAATATTGATTTTCATTAAGAAGAAAATTGGCGAGATTCCAGCAATCGGTCAATGCAGAAAGGCCACGTGCATCGCGAAGCGTGCAACGAGAATCGACGATGAAGGCAGAGAGTGACTCGTGAGCTTGCTCCCGTTCGGCTCTCGTCCGGACAACGAGCCATGACAATGGTACGTCTGGCTGACCGTACAGTGACCTGTTTCACTTGAAACTCAATTTCTGCTCCAACCGATGATTCTCTCGTCACGTCGCAAGCTCAATTTACTTTTCGTGTCGCATAGCTCGTATTCGTGCATCCTAATAAAAAGATCCCAGGAAACAGTGAATCTGGAAGACTACTTTGAATTTGTACTGAAAATCGATCGACTAGGGGCAAGCGGGGTAAAATGGGGCAGTGGGGTCAAACGCAATTTTCCAATAACTTTTGTATGGTGGCCTTGGTGGTAAGTGGGGGTAAAACGGGCTTGAAAATCCGAATGCATCGTCCGGACAAAATCGGGCATCCAAAAATTATTGGAAAATACCGTTTTCTCCCATTGCCCCGTTTTGCCCCACTGCCCCATTCGCCCCGCTCTCCGCTATCTCCCTAATGTTTCGTTGACTCGACTGGGCGTACGTGATTTTTCCCGGCTTTCCCAGCTTGATGGACACGTTTTCATTGAAATCAGCTCGACAAACGACGTGTCCATAAAAACGCAATATTCCAATAACTTTTGTATGGTGGCCGTGGCGGTAAATGGGGGCAAAACGGGCTTGAAAATCCGAATGCATCGTCCGGTCAAAATCGGGCATCTAAAAATTATTGGAAAATACAGTTTTTTCCCACTGTCCCTTTTTGCCCCACTGCCCCATTTCGCCCCGCTCTCCCCTATCTCCCTAATGTTTCGTTGACTCGACTGGGCGTACGTGATTTTTCCCGGCTTTTCCGCTTCCTACTACTCGACAAAGTTATCATCGAAATCAGCTCGATGGACACGTTTTCATGACGTCACACTTTCGACGCTGATAGAGGTCACTGCACTCTACATTCGCCCGTAAGCGTCTTGTTTGCACAACTCGACAGATAAAAGCACTACGGTAGTACCGGAACAACATGCCGCTCGCTACAGGTATCCGTGAAACCCTCGTCGTCTGCGTGTGCGCGCTTACGTAGTAACATACAGGGAGTTGCTCAGCGTTAATGCCGAGCTATCCTCTGCACGAGTGTAGCTTGTAGAGCCTCCACACGCAAACACTCGGACACATAAGTCGCCTGGTTGTCGTCAACCGTTAACTTTTGCGAAGCGGGTGTGAGATAGTCGAGTCACGTAATAGCCAGACGAATAGTGCAAGCGCCTCGTCCGCCGACTGCCGAGAGACGTGCAGACGTGCACGGTTTACGTCGTTATCCTTTCACCGGCAGCGTTGTTTTTCGCGCGCCGATTTAATGACAAATTTTCAATTTGCCCGAAGCTTTTTTGGACCTTCCGAAAATGTGCAACGAGGCGGCCCCCATAGCTTAACGTCCCTACCGTGTTTGAATATCAATTCGTTTTGAGTGGGCGTTTCCAGCAAGTTGCGAAAAAGCTTCTCGAACACGCCCGGGCTGTCCGGAACAGCGATGGCTGTTCATGCCGCGGTTTTGGAAAATTCGTTTTCACGTGTATGTATTAAAAATACATTTTTAAAAAAATATTCATGGCCAAGTGAACCATTGATTTTCTATCCGAAATAGTTAATTACAACAAAACAGCGACGATTTAAATTTCAATGGGTAGCACCGTATAGGGGAGACCGGGGCAAAATGGCACACCGGGGCAAACGGGACCGTGAGGGCAAAACTCATTTTTCCAATAACTTTTGAATGCTCCGTTTTGTCCCAACGATACATCTGGATTTTCAAACCAGTTTTGTCCCACGTACCACCATTGATACCAACTCAAAGTTACTCGAGAATTGCGTTTTGTCTCATTATCCCGTTTTGCCCTACTGTGCCATTTTGCCCCGCTCTCCGCTAGTTCGTAAAGCCATGTCCGTGCCGATATTGTTTCGTCGCTGACGTATTTTACGCGTCGAAAAACGATGCATATTATTAGAGCTACACCGACTAATAAATAGAGCGAGGGATTTATCGATCAGGAGCCTTCAAACGGCTGCTGCCGCTCGGTAATTGTGTTGTTTCTCGGAATATTCGACGAGTTTTCATTCGCGCTCACTGCGTGGACGATGCCAAGGTGAACTCGATCGGCCGAATAAACTTCAAAGGGGACTCGAATCGATACAACTTCGGATGATCGTTTTGTTTTTATCAATTACCTTGCAATACGAGGGTACGATAACTGAGGGTGTTAAGAGAGGAGATGAGCGCTGAGTTCCATTTTTTTCATTTCTTTTTAAATGAAGATTTTTTTTATACTCATAATCTCTGATCAATAACCTTATAGAATTCGAAGCGCCGAGGCTTCGTCTCCCCTTAATATCACGCTCGATTAAAAACAGTTCCCTCCCAGATAACGCCGCTCGAATACACTTTTTCGCGTACTCCTCTATCGCTGACATAGGCGCAGAGAACTTAATGGGAGGCTCTCGATCGGCCGAATAAACTTCAAAGGACACTCGAGCCGTTACAACTTCGATTTAAGGGGGAGTCGAGCGCTGAGTTCCATTTTGTCATTTCTTTTTAAATTAAGATTTGTTTACTTATTATCCCTGCTTAATTACCTTATATAGTTCGAAGCACCGATGCGAAGTATCCTAAAAAATCGTGTGAAAATCGGTAAATCCTCTTTGGTCTCCCCTTAATTTCACGCTCGATAAAAAAAAGTCCCCTCCCAGATAACGCCGCTCGAATACACTTTTTCGCGTACTCTTGTATCGCTGACATAGGCGCAGTGTACTTAATGGGAGGCTCTCGAGCAGCGTGCCCGTTTAGGTTCGACACACAGTGGGCTTACTATATTGTAAATCCGGCTCGGCGAATACGGGGCACGGTTAAAGTGCCGATATCGGTAGCGTAAAATTATCAACGATCCTCAAAGATATATCGCCCGAGTAACGGATGAATAAGGTGACTTTAAGCGACTTACCTGTACTGATCGGTAAATATCCTGAAAATAACAATTGGTTTTATTCGAAAAAGTTTCTCAACTATGTTCTCTTGCATGCGTGTCGCTAAATTTACGAATCAATCAAACTACCCGACCGGCGCACACCGGTAACGTCGGTCCGACGAATTTCCATCTCGTCAATCGCACGACTTGTCGATGCGCACGAATATCAGCGAAATTTGATAAAACAAGAAAATTCTCTCCGGTACGCGGCGGCGGCGACTGCCGCTGTCTCTGACACACAAAGTAGCGAGGCTCGTCTCGCCGCTATCCGCACAGCTGCGAAGTTACCACAATGCCACGGTTGCATAATCGCCCCGGTGACAATCGTGCGATCTGAATTTCAAATATGTCACTTTATTCGAGTACGTGAGAACGCGACGCGCGAAAAAGGAAGAGAAGAAAACGAAAAATGAATTGATGGACATTTTTTCTCATATTTCGCACATACTCACATTCGACAGTAAGTACTAATTTTGAAATGGAAATCTTCGAACGTTATAACTTATGTATTGCGGTCTAGATTTTATTGAGCTTTTTTTTATTATTTTATCGTACCCTTGCATCTTCCCGTTGGTGTCGGTCAGTGCGAACATCAGACGAGAAGATCGGGATAATGATGATATTATAAATAACGATATGGGACTGTTACGATAGGAAAAAAAAAGTTGTTGAGTAGGGAAGGGCGGTAAGTGCTATTCGGTGTGAGTACAGCGTTATGGTGGTGCGGCTTTTATTTTGCAAAGCTCTAAGAAAACTCGGATTCAAAGATATCCCATGTTCGGAAGAATGCAATCAATGCGTATGAAGATTATTTTCAAAACTACTTTTAAAAAATGTTAGATACCGCGAAACGCACTGATTTGATTTGATTCAAAAAATTTCATTCGAATCAGACGAATCAGGCATAATGTTTATGTAAGAATTTTTATCTCACTTAATATCAGTCGAACTCGAGGAAAATCTAATTAATTATAATTGTCCTTATCGCAGCTAAGCAGTTTTTCAATCAGTATTTTTTTTAATATTTTTAAAAGACGTTTAACAGAATGCACGAACTGGGATAGTTTTGTCACTCGGGCGAAGCTAGGCGTATAGTTTGTTGTCGAAGAGAGAACACATACGAGAGAGAATGGCATGCATAATCTAAGAACAAGTGTTACAGAGGTTGTGAAACTTGGCGGCTAGAGAGAAGGAACTGAAGGGGAAGAATAGAATAATTACAGAAAAAAATAAATAAAAATCGTAAGCGAGAGACGATCAGCTGAAGCCTCGTGAAGAATTCGAGTATTACTAGGTTTACAGAGTCGGGTCGCGTTGAAATTGTATTTACAAATATCTTGTGTGTTCAGAGTTGTCTGCTGAGGAGGATGTGCTACACACGTGTGGAAGCGAGTAAAACAAAAACAAAAGAGCGTAAGATAATAGGATCGAGTACATACGATCGCTCGACAGGCGGCTCTGTTTCTTTGAACCTGCAACCCAAGGATGAAAAAATCCAAATATATGAAAGATGCCTTGAGACACCAACAAAGAGACTCGAATAATATTAATGATTAAGAACAAAAATATAAATAAATATATGTATATATATATATATATCGTGGGGATTTTATCGTAGATTCGAAAATGTAATATCAGTGGTTCTATCGGAAATCTAAAAACCCCGAAAAAAAATCTGACGTACTTCGGCCAATTTGTTGATTTGTAATGATTTACTTGACAAGAAACGCGTCGCGCAGCTGCTGTTTTAGCGCTATATTGAGATTAGTGCTGCGATATTATTCAATTAAAATCGAATGTCTATAAATAAGACATTTTTTGACAGAATGGTCGACTCCGGAGATACCGAGTAGGTCGAGGAAATATACTCATTACAATGATTTGTTTCACCGCGACATAAAATTTTGATTACTTGCTCGCCCATCGCTGGCTACGTGACGAGTAATACGTTTAGAGCCAAAGAATAAGAAAATCGACAAGTACAAATTTACGAAATAAAATCGACATATTTTTATAAGCACCACCGCCACCAAAACTACACAGATATACACGAGTTCGTTAACTACGTCACAGACATTGCAATAAACGACAATACGAATGAAGGGAGAAACAAAAATGTTGTACATTTTTTTTTTGCCAATCGACTCGTCGAATTGTCATGGCTGGCTTAGTTCGTAAAATAAATAACACATACACCGGGACGGATAAATCAATTATTATTCGTATGACTGACCCAACCCTTAGTTCTGCGATGATAGTGGACACTTATCGAAAAAAACATACGGCTTTCCTCGTTGCGTCGTATTTTTTGTACCGACGGTTTTTATCATTTAATGCAATTAAACAACTTAATTGCAAGTCGTTCCTCTACTGTTTTTGAGTGATTAATATTTCAATCGAAGTCCTATTTGCATAGTTTGCAAAATCAAGATTTTCAATTTTTTCTCTCTCGGGAAGAAGCCGCAAAATTAATTTTCATGAGCCTCATAAAACAAAGCGGAAGTCGAAGAATTTTCTAAAATTTATTTTGAAACAAATCACTAATAAATAATTATCCGCAAAAACTATCCTCCAATAACTATTTACCGTCAGTTCACTGATATTCAAAGATATCTGTTTAAAATAAATTAATGCAATCGCGTATCTCGAGTATCATAAAAAGAAAAAAATTGCCTTCATCAGCGAAAAGCGACCTTGCGCGATTAAATTAAATCGAATGAAGGACCTATCGCGATCCGTTTGATTAACTGCCGACCGACCGTGCGTATTAGATAGAATCAAACTGCACAGTAGTGATTGCAGTAAAACTAAACTAAAGTGGCAAGTAGCCAAACGAACAGAGTTTATTATACCACCGTGGTCGTTAAAAGTCGCGAAATCAAGTGACGACGAAGAGTTATTCGTTTATTTATCCCGAGAGGCTTGTTGTTGCAAGCTTAATTTCCTCGCGTATGTCGTACACACGTATACGGTGCATGTTCCGCGCTCAGGTTGACAAGTGGTAACAGACGGTGGCAGTCAGCCAGCGATCATTAATGGTTTCTAGCGAGCCCGTCCGAGAATTTTGAGTACCTTAATTTATAACGCAAACAAATTCTTCCGAAGCAAAATCTTTTTTTTTCCTCTTGTTTTCTGGACATTTTTGCGGCATCGTTTGAGAGTCGCGTGACTAGTGGTTACGGTTCGTGATAGTCAGTCCCGGTGGCTGTATTGGATTCCGGTCGCTCGAGATAACAGGAACGACCCAGAATCAGACTATGACGTATGCTGGCCCGGGTCGATAGTGACGTACTTCCCACGGCATCGTCGCAAGGGTAACCGTGCCCGAGCCAACGCGACATCGTACGACCGAGCGCGGTAATTAAAAATTCCACGAATCATTCAAACACCGATGGCCGATAGTCTTCAGCTTAGAATTCGCAGGGACGAAACGTCGTACGTGTATGTCATTATATTTCGTACGATAAATATAAATAATAGAGTGGAAAGGAGAAAAGAAAGAAATCTGTTTTATCTGCGGATTCGAATCGGCGATTATCAGACGAAGTGAAAAATTCTTAGTTTAAACTTTTAAAAAATTTTCATTTTCTAGTATAGAAATTTGTGATCTTTTTTTTGTCGCGATTATTTAACCGACACCTACGCACATTCGTTCTAGCTTATCGACGACGTAGTTTTTGTTCGTGCCGAGAATTTAGCTGTTTTACCGGCAACTGTTTTTATTACCGAAAGCTGGAAACCGGCGGTCGCGCGCGATGATGGTAGAGTATAATTTGTCGTTTTCTGCTTTATCGACGCGATTGATAAAAGGGAAACCCGCCGCAGATATTTCGGACATAGAACTTTCTGCATTGCCCTGAGTAGAAATCGACTGGTCCAGTATCATCGCATCTTTCAATCACCCAGAGAAATCGACAAAACAGACATTTTTAAACTTCCGATAGCCAAACTCATCTAATCGTCAAATATATCGTTAGCGTTTTGTTCTTCATTTACCATATCGTGTAGAATTATTAAAATCACGAAGATTGACCTCACGGATTACGAATAATTCAATTCCATGTCCAAGTAAATTGGGATTTACATTTTGTCCAAAATTGGACAAAATTATTTTGCAATGTGGGACTAAAATACAAATCGAATACAATTCTTTAACGTTGTAATAACTATTGCTTTGATCGGTATAAAATTATGAATTTCCAAATTAAAATGAAAATTAAAACTTTGTTTCTGTATACAAAACAATAAAGTGGCTGCGAAACCCGCTTGGCTATCGGAGGATGAACCGTACACCGAATACTTTTAACGATCGTGTATTATTTCATGTTTGATTTGCAATGCGGATTAAATGCCCTAAATATGGATGATCTAACGGCAGAATAGGAGAACCGCGTGTTTTTATATACACTCGATACGTCCCTCTGACGTTAAACTATCGGTACGTGCTCCGAAATTCCCGGAAATATCATACGATGGTTTTAAAACTAGAATAACGCCGTTTCGACTTATCATCCAACAATTAAGGTCGCAATGAAAACGACGCGTATTATAGATAGTGTAAGAAAAAAATTACTCAACTGTGGAAGATCGCGGAGCTATAGGATTATTCCACTTTTAATCTATCAAAGCGTTAATTAAGTTCCGGGAACAAAAGACGAGGAGGAAACTGCGCGAGACATTTCTTCGGATACTGTGCAGTCATTAAAAGAATCTGTTCAGGCGATTATTTCGCCACAGTCTTACAATCGAATAATACTGTGGGAGAAAAATGACTGCGGAACAATAGAACTATAATTATATTCATGGTAATATTCGAACCGTTGATTATTGGAGATACGTCGAAGCAGCGTTGACCTCCATTCAGAATTGGACAATTTTTATTCGCATAACTTTATTAACCCTTAAAAAAATTCCATTTTATTCCAATTTTTTTTTAATCAACGAATGGTAATTCATTCTAGAGAAAGCTTTACGAACGTAATATATAGCAATGGACTTTTCTGATTGAAACATTTATCGCTTGAGTTTCATCGATATTGACAAAACTTTCAAACTCAATTAATTATCAACGTTACATGATCGGTTACGTTTGACACGAAAAAACGTCATCGTATGATCAAATCGTCCAACTCTAACTTCGGCCCGTTTATCCGGATTGTTACTTTATTACCATATCGGTAGATGAATTGTGTCCAATAAAAATGCTTATGTGGAATGCTCACCTTTCGCTGGCGATGGAGCTGTTGCGCGACATCGATTTCGGTGACATTTCGAAATCGCTGTCGCTTCGATAAAGGAAGCTCTCTCTTCTTTGGGGCAGCGTCTGGAGGACCAAGCCGGCACTCGGCGATGCTCCTCCGCCACCTCCAGCGCCTCCGTCCAGCGTAGAAGCTCCATTTTCAACGTCGAAACTGGAAATTACAAAAAAAAAAAAAAAATTAATACATCAATTCAGTAATCGATGAGATTTATTAATCCCTAAGAGTTTAAATACGACATTCAGATTTCACAACAGATTAAGATTAATTGGCATCAAAACCTCGGCTGAATAAGTGATTAGAAACGAATAAATTTAATTCTTTCTAATTCCTCTGAGTTTCGATTTTACATCGTTAAAAAAAAAAAAAAAAAAATGGAAGCTGTTAAGCCAAAGGCCGAAAACGATGCCTCGGTTAAAGTTGCGAAATCGAACATGGAAACTGTGGGAATTGAGCTTCGGTTATCCGCATCATACCGTGTAATGCGTGAGCAACCGCAGAGCTGGGCAACGAACTCACGAAAATAAACGTGTGTTTCTCGTTTCCAACTCGGCACATCTGTCTGGTATTATCGAACATCTGCTCGCGGCAATGTAGGTATCGAAAAAAATATAATAATAATAATAAAATCATACTATCAGAAACATTTGTACAAGCCACAGGTATGAGTAAAATTAACGATTTTATAGCACATTCTAACAGGAATATATAATACTTAACCGGCATATCTCGTCCTAACATCCCGCGGATTTTATTATTCACGGCAGCCAATAATTAATCCTTTCGTACCGGCAATAATTGTTGCGTGTCAAAGTGAATTTTTTTCCATCCCGCATCTTTTAAATGCCGCTGCCTTTCCTATCCTTTGACTGTCGACCGATGAAACTATTAATTCGACGTAGCATCGTTGCGATATTGCTGAGAGGCATCGACTATAATTACTTCGTAAAATGCGAATAGTAAAAATAGAAAAGTAATGGCGAAGTAAAAAAAAAATCATAGACGACTTTACTATCTAATTTTTATGATGATCGGATAAATACTTCGGGAATTTGTGTTATGAGTAAATTTTTTTTTACATTTTTTTAGCATTTTTTTCTCTACGGTAAATAGCTCGCCGAACGAACATTCGCCAGGCGCCACGTCTGCATAGAATAGATTACCGATACTTCCGGCCCCGGGTCGCCACCCACGGTCATCATTATGTCGTATTATGTAAGCAACGCGATTAATCCAACGCTGGCATAGGCATCGGCTTTAAAGTGACTTTATGCCCGTCGCACACACCGCGAACTACTCGGTGACTGCGTTCGGTCAATTATCGAATCAGTCTTTGTGCTCCGCTCTCTGGCGAACGCTCAAAGTTAACGCATGCTGTAATACTCCGCGTATAATCGAGACATGGATTCGAAAGAAGAAAAGACATAATAATCGAAATAATTTTAAAAGGGCTGAAGGACTCAGGTCGACGGCCCTTCGGCAATAATTAGGCACATTTACATCTTTACCACTCACAACTCTACCGGCAAACATCTCTCCCTAAAGAACTATACTCGATAATAACTCTCCCAGAAAAATCTCTACTGTATTAGAACTCAACCAAAATATCTACCAGAAAGTAAAAAACCTCTACCAGAATCAAAATTAAACTCTACCGCTCTTGAAATAACAATGTGCCAGACACGAAATGAGACTGTACTGGAATACAAGGCTAGACGGTAGCCTTGTATTCCGGTAGAGTTTTATTTCCACACAGAAAAAAAATATCATTGAATCACGTAAAATTTACTTGCGGGCTGCCAATGAAGTAAAAACGTTGTTTCAATTTAACATGTCAACTTGATAGTCTTGCTGTCGTTGTTTCAATATCATATGGAATTGTAAGAATTGAAAGTAGAATTAAAACAAACATTTTTTTCTTCGGCAACCCGCAAGCAATTTTTTTTTCAGTGTATTCCGGTACAGTTTTATTTCAAGTCCCGTAGAGTTTTTTCACTTTCCGGTAGAGATTTTGGTAGAGTTCTAATATGGTACAGATGTTTTCTGGGATATATAGGTGTTATCGGATAGAGTTGTGAGTGGTAGAGAAGTAAATCATGTCCGTAAAATTTAGTCGAGGGTGTAAAAAGTATTTCCGGTAACAAAAAAAAAGTATCAAAATCCTCAATCAAACTGTCATCTATGAATCTGAAATTGATCATCGTCCTTAATTTTCGAATCTTCCGCTTCGATTTCTCATTTCTCTCCATCGGAAAGATAAAATTAGGTAAACCCATGACGTCGCATGCCAATCGTCGGCGAATGGGGCGCACCGTTGGGAGCGCGAATCGAGAAATCGATTGCGTAATCCGATATTGAAGAATCGGAAAAGTACTCGATGCTGCTTGGAGCAAGGCTGTCAGACTCGTTCGCCGGCTTCGATGACGACGGGCAATTGACTCCAGGGCGATGGAGTCATTTTCGTTTTCAATTAATCCCTGTAACGTTCGATTAGTATATCGGACGGTGTCCCGGAACGGCAAAGTCTTTTTATCGTGATTTACGACTCTAGAATAAATCTTTGTTCAGCTTTTTTTTCGGGCGTTTCTCGAAGCTCCGTCGCCTCGCACAGCTTTCATGTAGGGTAAAAGTGGTGAATATGGCCCACCTCGATTAACACGTAAATCAATGATATATGGACCGGGCCATATTCCCCACTTTTACCCTAGTGCTACGCACATGCTATGCGTGCCTGACGAGCAACACGTATCCGAGGCACTCCCGTGTATATACATATGTATATACTTCGTAGGAACATAACTACACCTCATCGTCACCGGCGTCGTCCATTCGTCACACCGTTTGCGTGTTTCGTCCTTGAGTAACAAAATTACGAATAAGAGATAAAACGTTCTTTTTTCCCCGCGTATTCTAACAACTCGAGAGTGAACGCACGTGGTTTGCACATGGCGAGAATATCGACGACGGTGGCTGCATTGTGAGGAAAATCGTGACACACGCAAGCGACCGCTCGCGATCGGCAATTAGTGGTTTTCGATAAATTATACATTCGAACATATATAATTGCACTCTTGTAGACATTAAAACCTCCATTACTCACGTGTTTTTTCCCCGTTTCTTCTTTATTAACATACGAATGTATCATCACCAGCAGGTTGGGTGATTTTTATTATCGAATGTCAAACAGTAATAATTCATATAATAATTACTCGGGAGATTAATAATTTTAAGATGACTCTTGAAAAATAGATGGAAAAAAAACACATGCCCGATAATGTTCCCTCGGAGATGATAAGGTAGAAAAGTATTATTTCTATATCACTGTTAAATTCTTTTAAATCGTTCTCATCCATTATCCCCTCGCTGGTATTTGCCTGTGATTCCCTGTATTGCTTTTCGATAGAAATCTTGTTAAGGTAAACGTACCAGTGGCCACACGTCTAAGAGAGCAATCCCATTTTCCGGACATGCATGAAGTATTTGCGTCTCTCTTGCACGCACTCTTTGTCACGCAACTGGAACGTGTTCAGTCATTGGGACGCTTACCTTAAGGTGGTCCTTGCGAAGTATTCACTTCGCGTAAGTTTCAAAGAAATAAGAGGGAATTGGAAGATTCTTGTCCAGAAGTATTTGCAAGTCCCTCGTATTTATCTGAAATTTATGCGAAGTTAACTACCTTAATTCATCAATACCAGCAATCCTCCGGAGCGAGATAATACTTTGGTTCTCATATGACATTGTGGTATAAACTTATTAAGTACAGCAAAATCTCCGATATTATGCAAGAATTGTTAATATACATAATTATATTATAAAATCGGGAAAAAATACTTCTGGGTAAGAGATGTCATTCTCGCATTACACATCGTGAAAGATCGCAAAGATTAGTCATCCATTTAACACGAGTGAATTATGCGGCTCGGTCTCAATACGTCACGCGAACTCAACGAGGTTGTTCAGGCTTCAATTCAAATGATCTTCAATCTATCTATGAAAAACGAAGTCCATAAGCTCCGTGACGATGAAAGTACTGGTAACATATCTATCGTGCGAATTACACCGAAAAAATTAATTCTACGCGATCGATTCATTTATAATTATGATTGATAAAATGTCCACGATAATCAGTATCAAAATTTTCGATAATTAAAATCGGTCCGCAAATATTAATTTATTCAGTTAATTACCCTTCCCAGCGGTTATTATAATTATTTCTGCGGGCTGAGGTAACGTAATTTTGCACGTGCGATTTTAATTTTAATTATGAACACATAATGGAACCATCGGAACTACATCATATAAATTTTGTGTGATTGACATGATAATCCAGTCCGCTAAGTTCATTCAATTATCAACGCAAACATTGCTTTCAAGATTCGCTCATAAATCATACTAGTTTCGAATTATATGACTAATAAAATAATTTCTTGTATTGTAAATTACATGAACATACATTTTTAATCCAACCCACAAGTTCCTAGATAAAAATGTTTGCTATTGTTCAAGCTCGCCTCGCGCAAAAACTTTGAAACCAACGTAGCATTACATCAGAATATTCAAATCAGCTTGGCAAATCGTGCAAGCCCGCCTTCCAATCCCGGTAATCGGGCGAACGAGTCCACGTATCGTTGGCGACGCAATAAACGTTATAAATACCCTGGTGCACGGTGTAAATGAATTTTTGCTAATCCCTTTTCGCAAACATCGTTAAAGTCACTGTCGGAGCGGTTGCACGAGTGGAATTATCGACAGCGCGAGCGGTGCAACAACGAGTGACGATTCTATAGAGCAAAGAGTGACGCGGAACATATTCGAATGGTAACGAAGCGCGACGTGAGTAACGCGGGTAACGAATAATACCGAGTAGCGAGCCCATAATCGAGTACGCGTTTTTCATTATTCGGAATTTCATTATACCGAGCTCAAAGCGTGTCAGCGCTTCGACTTGAAAGGCAGACGCAGCGTTTGAGAGTAGTATTTTAATTATACGATAAGCGATTGCGGCGGCTGCCGGTGCTCCACATAGACTCGCCAATGCCTTTATGCAGAGCCGGGGAAACAATGAACGTCATCGGTGCATTCTCGTAAACCGGCCTCGCGCAGCTGTGCGAGCGGGAAACACGAAAAGTTCGCGGTAACCGCGAAATACAATATACTTTTTGTCCAACATGTATCGGGAACGGGCGAGCTAACCGGAGGAAAGCTCCCCTGCACCCGTTGCGGATGAAAGCGCGAGCGCTCATCGTGTGTAGCGACAAAGGCGCGCTTGTTTGCTGCGCGAAACTACCGTGCCCAGTTGGTAAATATTTGGCTCGGTACTGAAATAGAAAAGTGATTCGAAATATTCTAACCGATCGGTCGCGACTTTGCGCGAATCAACGGCTCTCTCCTCCCCCGCTCCGGGCGGATAAATGACTTTATCGCTGTAACGAACCGTCGATGGGCCAACGATTTATTGTTCAAACCAGCTGTATGTAAGAATGACGATCAAATTGCGGAAGTTGGGATTGAGCACTTAGGGACTGGTCAGGGAGGATCGGAGATCATAATATTTTGCACTGTATAGGAGTTCCGCATTTTTTTTTTTACCGATAAAGCTATTGATCGATTGGTCAACATCAAAGTTTGATGATTAAAAAGTGTCTAGGCGAAAAACATAAATTCACGGAAATATGATTTTCGTTGGATAGTTTAATAGCTTTCGCTTTCGTGGAAGCGAAAGCATTTTCGCCAGATGTTCGCCAGAAAGCATTATCGTCAGATGTTCTTTTCATAATTCGGAGGATCGGAGATCATAATATTTTGCACTGTATAGGAGTTCCGCATTTTTTTTTACCGATAAAGCTATTGATCGATTGGTCAACATCAAAGTTTGATGATAAAAAAAGTTTACAAGCCAAAAACATAATTTCACGGAAATATGAGTTTCGTTGGATAGTTCAATACCTTTCGCTTTCGTGGAAGACACATTTTAATTTTAGAAAAATATTTTTCGATCGATGTTCTTTTCATAATTCGGAGAATCGGAGATCATAATATTTTGCCCGGTATGGGTGTTCCACAATTTTTTTTTCTTTACGGAAAAAGCTATTGGATCGATTGGTCAACATCCAAGTTTGATGATTAAAAAGTGTGTTAGCGAAAAACATAAATTCACGGAAATATGTAATTTTCGTTGAACAGTTCAATCACTTTCGTTTTCGTGCAAGGCGCACTTTAATTTGCGAAAAGTATTATTCGACCGATGTTCTTCTCATAATTCGTTCGCATTGTACTATCTGTAAATAGGATAAAGAAATAGATAACCGCATAAAATCATAATATTCGCGACGATATAGATATATCGCTCGGGTCGCGATACCGAGATCATTGGTCGTAAATCAGAAAAGACCGAGCCGATTTACCCTTCGTGTCTTTCAACGCCGTTGACCTAATTCGCGAGCATTATCCTCAATCAATGTATTCCCATTAACGTCTTCGATATACCCGGATGCGTCGCTCCGCTGTATTCGCGGCAATCGTAAGGGAATCCACCGCTCACCTATACGATACAAGCCGGACAATCCAAGCACACGCATTAACCTGATTGCGGTGTCGATATGACGGGAGAGAACGCTGATCCCAAACGCGATTATGCCCGTATCGTCGATAAAACAAAAAACTGTCGATCTATCGGTACCTAGCAGATAGCACGGTATGACCAATTTTCGTATCATTTTTTTACATTCAGATTGTACAGAAATATGTGTATAAATCAAAATGATTTTTTTATAGGTCATCGGATAATTTCATGCTCTCTGTATGAAAAGTAAACCGTAAAAGAGTCTCGTACACTCAACAAATTTCTTGTCCACAAAAGTTCACAATTTATTTTCATTAATACGACAATATTTTTTCTTCTAAACGATCCGTATTTTTAACAACAAAAAATAATGTGATTTTATGAAGAAAAATATTGCAAAGTTGAGAAAAAGAAATTCTGATGTTTGTCGACAAGAAATGTTTCATTAATGTACAAACCTTTTATACCGTGTGGAGTAACGAAAAATTGCTTGCTTTGGCTCTGAAAAGCGTGGAGAAAGACGCAACGAGCTCAGAACTTTACCCCGTCACGTTCGTTGGCAAAACTAACGGCGGGGCACCGAAGTGAAAAAAAAGGTCGAAGCATTACTTGTCGGTAACTTTTTTTTCTCCTACCCGCCCAAAGCTCTATCCGCACTTTATTCATACGACTTATTTGTTTTCATTCTCCATCGTCTACTCTGTATCTCCGCGAGGCTGCCTCGGTTTTACTTCCGCGTTGGGACTTCTATTGCAACAATAAATACGATTCAATTCCTAAGACAGGCTGCGCGATCCAAAGTTCGGGTAAACGACTGTTTATCGAAAGTAGAAGAAAGAATTCTCTTCGAAAACCACGAGGCGAAATTTTTCCGCCCTAGAAATAATGAAACTTACGGGACGGCGACGTACAGCAGTCTCGGATGTGGCTTCGCTCTTGCGAGGGTCGAAACGCAACCGCTGTGCCTCCTAAAAGACGTCAATGGCAGGGAAACTCTCATAGTACCGGAGTCCCTTCTCGCCATCTTCGAGCTCATCTCCGATGGTACGAAAATTGCGTACTCAGTCATCTCTCTTACACATATGTTATTCAACCACAAACTATTTTTTTCTCTTTTTTTTTACACTCTTCCCATAATCCTCAGTTCAGCGTATCGCAAAAGTTTTCGGTAAAACGCTCCATCACACGGAAGCACTTACATACATATCCGGCACTAAAAAAAATTGAAATTATTTCCTTCACACCGTTTCGTCAGTTTACCTAAAATTAAAGCTTTTCGAAAAGTTTTTTGGTGTTTATTTTTATTTTTTTTTATTCCGATAGATCGTTCGATCACAATTTCGATCGACGCACAATAAAATTTTCGTTGCAGATTCCGAGAGAGATGTTGGCCGATCGGCTTATCGTTGTGTGTTTCGCGCGCAGACTGCCCGGACAGCGGGCTCTGTCAGTGACAACACTTGACTCTCGTTATCGACTCGTTCATCTGGAGAGGCACTACCGTCGCGTGTTTCTCGCGTACGATTTTTTTTTTTTTTTTTTTTCGTTTTCCCCTCTTTCTTCGGCGCCGCAACGGTCGCTCCGGTACACCGCGTATCAATCTGGCAGCACTCCCTGTTCCCGCACGGAAAGCTTCCACGGCGTGGCTAGGGGTCTCAACGCCGCTCCGTTACTGATTTGTCATAACACTCCGGACCGGTGATAACTAATCGGGTTCACACTGGAAATAGTGCAACGACAAATACAGTTCCTGTCGATAACACCGGAGGCTTTTATCGTTCGGGGCATTTTCTCGGAGATAAACAAAAATAAAAATAAATCGCTTTCGTACGACGAATTACGCTCCGGCGATGGAAACCGGAATTCGTATCGGGGAGTCTCAAAAATCGTCGACGGAACTTTCGACATTCCCGACGATCGAGAGATAACTTCGGGCCGAGAGATTCAAATACACTGAAAGGTCGAAACGAAAAATTCTCGTTAATTTCTTATCGAAGGGACGTGGAAAACTCCTCCCAACCCGGCCCAACCGGGCTTGGTTGGTAACTAAAAATGTTACTCATTTTTTTCCGAGTGTGCTGAACTGCTCCGGGGTAAGCCAAATTGTCAGCGACTCCTCAACTTTTAGACAAAGATGATAGTAAGTTGCTCTTAGACCGCAATGTCGGAAGCTCTCGAACAAAATTAATTACAGCTTTCCTTACCGACTTTTTAACGATTATTGTATCTCAGGAAATTGTGCGGAAAATGCAGTAAAAAAATGTTTTCATTTGTCAGTCATCTTTTTGCTCTATGCACAGTACAAAAAAGTTTGTGCTTTTTAGGAAAATTGTCCACAAACGTCCACAATTTTTTACTTGTTAATTGAATTAAGAAACAAACAAAAGGACAAATTAGAAATGTTAATGAGCCGGGAAACAGAAGGACAGGTTTGTATATTAAAACTTAAACAAACGAGTTTGTCACTTATTTAAGAAAATTATTTTTATGAAACTTCGTATTCCGTTTTTACAAAATTATTTTTTACTGTGCGAGAGTGTTGTGAACGAAGTTTACGCGATATCCTACATCGATATCCTGTACAGTGACGAACAAATGTGAAGAAGCAAAGATTGAGGGGAAGTCGAACTCGCGGCTTCCGCGAATATAACTATAGATCAAAACATTGAAAGTTTGTTGAAGAGACGGTGATTTCCGTCCGGCAATTTCCGAGTGTATGTAAACAAACTGCGGTTCCTCTATTCGTATCCATCGAAGCCGAAGGAGTATTTACCGATCCCTCGTGTGCTCCGCCGCGAAGTTTCGAGTAATAATGTCGTAGGGGGCGCTCAGAAACAAAGATTGAGAAGCAACCGACTCGACCGTACGTAATGGCAAATCGATTTCGTTATCCCTTCGGTATTCCCGAGGATTCTAGGACTGTTGCGTGTCCTCTAGAAATCTTCGATTGTTGATTAAAAAGCATTTCCGATTCTGCATGTATGAATTACACGATATCCGATCGGATGGAACTCGAACGATTCGTAGGAATTGGCGAATTGCAATACATGAGAAATCAAACTATCTGAACAGTGTTATCGCATTAAAAATATTCTGTTTTTTATTATTTTATTCTTTGTACAAAATCGCGTACACGAGGTAAAACTTTATCAATGAGACTCAGGTCCATCCAGCAAAGTAGCAAATGTCGAGTCTCCGGCAAAAAATCTCGTTTATCAGCGGATCATGAATTTCAGCAAGCTTCAAAAAATATTTTAAAAAATCCAATAACATTTTTTAAATAAAAATCTAGGGCAATAACAAAATCATCGTCGTTATACGGGATTGTCTATAATAATTGTCGATAGTTGATCAAGAAGCATTTTCATTTTTGAGTGTATGAATTACACGATATCAGATCGGATAGAACTCGAACGGTTCGTCGGAATTGCCGAACTACAATATTTGAGAATTTAAACTATCCGAACAAAATTTTCGCATGAAAATATTTGGTTTTTAAAAATATTATTTATTTACTTTTTGTATAAAATCGCGTGCACAAGGTAAAATTGTATCAATGAGAATCAAGTCCATCCAGCAAAGTAGCGAATGTCGAGATTTCGGCAAAAAGTCGCATTCATTAGCGGACAATGAATTTTAGCAAGCTTCATAAATTTAAAAAAAAATACAATAACATAAAAACAGGAAAAAACAAAAATCCAGAGCAATAACAAAATCAACGTCGTCATACGGGGTCACTTCAGCGTCATCGCGTGTACTCAAGCACGTCCCACGGGACACTCTCACCAACCTGCTTCAAATTAGATCCTTCAATATTGAATCTACGAGAAATTCGAGCCAATATTTTGTTCTCCACTCTGCGAGTTATAATAACAAACGAATAAATCGACGAAGAGAATTTATTTCGAGATTGATTATCAAATTTCTATTCGGAGCAGACCCCGATTCATCAAACGTAATTTTTTTACGTTCCCTCTCAGTTTATTTGAATCAGAATGGCAGAAAATTTTCTCGGTTTATCCTTTTCTTTACGTTTTATTAAATCACCCATACACCGAGTATCGATGCAATTGTGCGACACAACGGACCCGAATCCATAGGTCGGATGCACTCGTAGTTTCACAATTTTTAGATTAGGCACTAAAGTAGATTTTTGTATGTAAAAAAAAAAAAAATTCGAGCGATAAGAAACGAGGAAAGGATCTCGAGCGTCAAAGCAGCCCGTACAACGTCTCGTGCGTTGGATGCCTGATGTTCGTCAGTCGCGTGCCGGCCGGGTACTGACTGCCTCCATGCCGCCGACTGTTGCTTATACGTAACCATACCTTATCGAACCGAATCAACCCGTTGCCGTTCTTCGGCGCGACGCCGAATTATTTTTCCTCCAATATATTTATTTACACTGGAATTTATCGTGGTGCCGGTTGAAACATAATCGTGGCCGATCACTTACATGCCCAATCCGCGAAATATCGAATGCTAAAAGGCAACGGTGAGATGTAAACTCGTTCGCGGAACGAAGGTGTACCCAAGAAATCTTGCGAATCACGTTGTATCATATCTTCGACTCGTATATTTGCTTTTGCGATAAGGAACATTGACCTTAAGGTGGGGAGAGGTCGACGTAACCTCATCAAAATTTTCAACGAATTGTTTTTACTCATCGAAAACAGCGGTAAGGTGCAAAAAAATAATTATTAACGGTGTATAAAAAAATTGGAGCCAAGTAGATTTATATACATTGTCACTATGTACATATAATATATTTACAAAATTGTCAGCCTTACAAAGAAATTTCAAATAAATTCAAGAGCGAGAAAATGGATAGTATTTCTTACTATATCGAATGGTTTCTAGCGGGAACGTTTATATAGATAGTTTTTTATAATACGTATTATAAAAATCAATTGGTTAAACTATAATTGTGGTTGCAACCATAATTTTTTGTCATTGGCGTAACTATAAAATTTAGCCCCTTGGAAACGATTTTTTATGATATAAAGACAGCACTGTCGCGTTTACTATGTAATTTTTTCTGAGTAAAGGCAATGAAAGTTTAAATTTTTAAATGCTTAGTGATGGTTTAAGGTGGCTCCGTCGCGCAACATATTTTTAAAAATATTTTTCGAAGAAGTGGCACATTCATTATTCAATATGTTATTCGAACATGTGTGCAATTAAAATAAGATTCTGAATTGATGTAACTATCGACAGATTTACAGAGTTTCAAAGTATCAGAATTTCCATCAAACCTTTATGTTTATTCCGCGATAATTGATTTGCGAATTTCTATTTTTTTTCTCATGTATTCGGGTGAAACACTCTAGAATGTGTTTACGATAAATCTACCTTTTTTTCTGTTAAAAAAACGGTTTCGAAAAAATCGTTGAACTTTCGAAAATCTGCACAGTAAGAGGAGAGTCCGTTGTTTTGATAAATCCAGAGCCGAAGTTAATCGATAGGCTGTCCGATACAATTGTTTAGTGTACGTCGACGAACGAGGTTACCGCGAACCCTCGTACGAAGTCTCGTACGGTAGATCGGATGGCTATTTCAATATTTTGGATGAGCTATTTCGGTTCCCACTCGTTGCGGCGTGTCGAGATGGAAAAAGGCGAGTCAGAAAACCTTTCAACTCCGAGTTGCCACGAGACAATTTGAATTTATCGAGTCGAACTAACCCACATGGGAAAAAAGTATATGTGGCATGTATAAAAATGTATTCAAATATTTTTCTCGAAAAATTGAATAATTCGTACATATTTTGAAATACTTCTCTTCTGATAAATGTCTTCAAATATATACCCATTGATATGTTTAAAAATGTATTAAAATATTTTTCTCGAAAAATTGAATAATTCGTATATATATTTTGAAATACTTCTCTTATGATAAATGTCTTCAAATATATAGCCATTGATATGTTTAATATATTACTTAGTTAATGACACCGAATTCAACATATTTCGATTTTTGAATATATACATTGAATTTCCATGGAAATCGAATGTACGCATCGTGGAGAACAGCAGGCGCGAATGCTCCAGAATTGACGATACGATAAGAACGCCGTAAATAGTACATTTTCTAGTTGTTTCGCCGATTCAGCGTGCGCGCTCGACTATTATCAGCAACATACACGTGTACTAGAATCTTTCTCGTTCCACGAGAGCTTCCACCGTTTGACAGGTCGTTATCACAACGATTAAAAGCCAATTACGACGCGTAAGATGTTCGATAACACGAAAAGTCGATCCAGACTAAAAATTTCACAACGAGTCTGGTGGATAAAGGTTCAAACGTATTTTGAACTCGTTAAAAATGTCTCGACCGGAAAACTATATATAATTATAGAGAGAAATCGTTATTCGCTCAATAACGATTCCCGACGTTATTCCACTGTATGATATCTCTCGGGAAATTTCGATTGCAATCTAGTGCGTCATCTCGTCGTTGTACAGTCGTCTAACTCGGACAGGAGCTTCGATAACGTCTGTCGATTATTCTGCTCTCGACATCCTCGGACTGCACAAAGCCAACTCTTATCCGCAATTTTTTTTTTGTTTTCTGTCAAATATATTTATATTTTTCTATGTACGGCCTTATGTATGCACTCAAGCGTAGGTACTGTGAGTGTAGGTATGCTATACGGTGTAATATGGGTTGTGCATAAAAGGTGGGGTGTATCGATCGCTATAACGTTGGCGTGCCACGGGGTTATTATCACTTAACAGGTCTCTTTCCCTTCCTTTTCCACCCTCGTTCCTCAGGGTCGCCAGATTTGTGTCAAGAGCTTTTTACGTTCGTTATACCTCAACATCCTCGAAGATTTACACACATACCGATACGCGATAATTGTGTATTTCTTTATCATACGACGCCTATTTAAAATATATCCCTCATCAGTTGCTGAGCCCTTCTGAAAGAATTAACTTTCACAGTTCAAACTATTGGTGTGATAAGTTGTTAAGGTAGTCCTTGCAAATAGTGTTCACGTCGCATAAGTTTCAGAGAAATGAGCGAGAGTTGTGAGAGTTCTGGATGGTATAAAAATCCGAAAAATCAAATGTAATTAAAGGTGCTGAAAAGATTCATTTTACATAATAATAGTTCCAAAATGTCAATAAGAAATTGATAAAGTTAGCTTTCTTGTGAAAGCTAACTTAAAAAAAATATTTTCAGCACCTTTAATATGCTTGATTTTTTTCAGATTTTTATGCCATCGAGAAGTGTTTGCAATTCCCTCAAATTTCTCTGAAACTGAAAAGTAAACATTCGCAAAGACTGTCTTAAATCAGCGTATGTTTTCATTTTTTAAATGCATAAACCTTATTAGTAGCCTTGTTAATAAATGGATTACTTTTTGCCACGGTTCTACGAGTTTTAATGCCTTGATCATCGCAACAAAAAAAATCAGCGTCAGGAAAAAATTGCCGTATTCGAAGCTTAAATTAATTAAATTCTTGTTCGACCACCCGGGAGCAATATTGTTTGACGTCGGCAGTGAAAGAACGTGCTGGGCACGAGTGTATCCAGTGACCCAGAGCAAACACATAAAAGGCACCCTGAGGTTGATATATTATATTGCCCACTGTATTTTAATATTGCTCTGTTGATTAAATTTGCGACTAATAAACTGCAGGAGTCAAATGAAAGCGTACCTACATAGTGTACACGATTGGATCGCATACCTTCATTCCCAAGTGCCGTTTCAATGGCCGCTTCGTATATATTTTTCTGTATTTCCGCGTGATGTTACTGCGTTCTGGATTAAATCTGGATGTGAGTGCAAAATTGAATCGAACACATGAGCTCAGTAAACGCTTTATGTTAATAAAAATCGTGATGTTTGGAACGGGCCATTTTTGGGCCGTTCGAGGGCCGTTCGATCGAAATGGGTAATAAACAAAATAAACATTTTATAAAACAAAAACACCCGTGCGCTAAAAATGGTTGATTTACAAAGAGAATAGGAAATTAGCTATGTCACATACTGGAGAAACGTCTCCACTGCAGTTGCGAAACGTGAATTCCAATTATGGAATTTGCAAGATATTCGAAGAAGGTTAATATTATCTAGTCGACATTTTTGTTTTCAATTTTTTATCAAAATTTTTACCCGCTAATTTATTGTTTCCCACTTTTGCAAAAGTGTTATATGTCCGATGTTCTATGCACACGCATAGAACATCGGGCTGCTAATGCCTTTTTTATAGACTTTAGCTACAGGCACTAAAATAAAAAAATAAAAAAAAATTAATACGTAGAGCATAATGAAAACGACGTGATCGTGCCGTGAACGCTTCAAGCATTCACGATACTTAGAATCTGAGCCTTCAAACGACCACGAAAACGTCCATGACGCAGGCTGCGTTAGTGTCCTTCTCCACTAAAGTCGTACCGGGTTTCATGTTCGGAAATTTATCATTCCTATTGGATTTACCCTGCTGCAATAAATCCATTTTTCCCCGTTCTCGTTTCCGAGATTTATTTGATGAAACACGATAAACAAGTTTACCCGAAGGATGTGATTTGTCGGATGTGGGGTACGGTGCGTCGGGGCTTACCTCTTGTTGCGTTCGAAGTAATATCGACGTGAGTGGCGACGGTGTCGTATCCGACGTTTGTCATTGTAGGGTGGCAAGCTGATGGCAGTTTCTTTCGAGTCTCGTCTAGAGTCCCTCCGCTCGCCGATGCAATCCCTAGCGAGGGACCCCTGCCGAGACTCGCGTCCGGCTTCGAGGCTATTTCGCACATCCGGACCCCTGCCGGATCTCAATACCGCCCAGAGAAAGAACGACAGGGCAAACATCACTAATCAACTAAATCACTATTCTCAATCCACCGGCAACACACCGCACAACTTTGCACAACGAACATTCGGTTCTCGCGTGTGTCCCGCCGCTTTCATTCTTCGTTTACGAAAATCTGTTCGCACGTACAGTATAAACTTACATGCTTTCATTTTCACGTGTATTTCATAACTTCGTCGGAGGAATGATATCCATCGATTTTACGCAGTTAATGTTCCGACTGGTGGACATGGAGCTTAACAACAACAACTGGGATGCATAGAGACGAGAAATAATGTTAGTTATTTCCATATTTGCCCGTCACAAAAACGGGCAAATTATATGAAACTTCGAAATACGTCAAACGGGCCTGGTCGCTTGAAAACCGAATTATGTTGATCGAATAATTAAACAACGTTTCGAGAATGTATGCGCAATGGCAGCATCGGCGACTCGATCGATATTTTGCTTCATCGGTTATGCGTGTAAGAGTGTGTGTGTGTGTGTGTGCGATGGAGAAATTGCCTGAATAATTCGTACACGGTCTAACAAAAGACTGACGAATGTGTGTCAATTTTTTCTTCCACCGAGCGTGATGAATTTGTGATAAAATTTTCTCGACGACTAGGGGCACGAAAAAGATATCCGTGACCCGCAAAGCCGAGTCTTCCTAATGTCCCATCGACGCTGGCTAGGCTGGTTCGATGAAAAGAGGCAGCGCGTTAGGGTGAAGGGGAGAATGAGGAAGAGGCCTCATATCCCTTTCTGGGCTTTCGACTTCAACGAAGAGGATTGACTTTCCGTCTTTTTTTTTTGGCCGCTCCGCTTCTTTCTGTTAAGACATGACGAGATTGGTGGACCTTAAACGAAGTACCTTGGCGATGAAGGAGACACGTCGCTCCGCAGGTGGTTCGCTCAAAGCGCCACCACGGACACGTTCGGCGGCTTCTTTTTTTTGGCCACCAACTTTACGATTTCCTCGGGGATCGTTGTCATTTCGTCAGAGAAGAGAAAAGTTTCGGGCAATTGGGTTCCGCGACACGGTTGCTTTCCGAAGTACCTTTCTACATTAGAGGGCCAATGTATCTTACGGCTTGCGCGAGTGGTTACGTGTGGGTATAGGGGAGTGGTCGCGGAAGTGCGACCGCAGGCTTTATTTCTCCTTAAGGGGACCGACTCAGTCAGAAAACTGGGATCTTATGGATGCTGTATGTTTTTCTGTGAATGGACAATCTTTCCAGACGTTTGAAACCAATTCGGCCAACCAATTTTATCGTACACCAGTTTTGAGCTATTTCACCTCTGGACGCGATTTTGCACTCATAAAAAATACGGTTGAATCAACTAAGATTCGGGCAGGGACGTTCACCTGAATATTTTGTTGGTACACCTAAAAAATTGGTTAGTTCAACAATTTTTTGGTTGATTTCACAAAAATATTTTTGTGTCATTGAAATTTTTTTTTCGACCAACTAAATATTTATTTGAACCTCCCTGCCCGAATCTTAGTCGATGCAACTGTACTTTTTTATCAGTGTGAACAAACTCACACTTTTTTTTATCAAACTCAAACTTTTTTATCAGTGTGATAGAGCAGATCGATTGGATTCTAAGAATCGATTTTTAAGGCGTTAGTTTGAATTTAAATCCAAAGTTTGCACCGATAAAAATGTTTGGTACTATCAACTAAGTCGCGGCTTTTTACAGTCAATTCAGCTAAATATTCGGTGACACGACTAAATATACGTTCAATCAACCAAATATTTCTTTCAATCGATCCAAATATGTCGTTCGCCAACCGTGAGCGCAGCTTAGTTGATATTACCAAACCTTTTTATCGGTGTGCTTAAATTGAACTTAAATTGAAGTTAAATTAGGTCAAGGTAATGAGTGAACGATTATGCACTCAGAAACATTATTTATTTGACGACCACCGTTTATTTGGTTGAAGTAAAATACTTATTTGATTTAAATAAATATTTATTTCATTCAAGTAACTATTTACTTCAACCAAATTAACGGTGGCCGTCAAATAAATTATTTTTCTGGGTGTGAATGCCGGGATGATTGTAATCCTTATTAACGAAGTGTGGACGAAGTGGAGCCAACGTGACAACGGTTCACCACGTCGAGATGAACTGAAGAAAGGGCCCGATGGAAGCAGGGCCCTCGCCTATTGCTTCGCGCGGAAACAGTGTCGCTATACGCGACAAGACGGCGGTTATCCGCACGGGTGCACGGCTGGCCCGTTGCAGTGAGAAAGCGGACGGGAAAAACGATGTCATTGGACGAATGTGTTTACTTCGCGTCCAATAACACTTTTCGTTTTTCCCAAATATTTACGATCTCCGAATGGCATTCATTACAGCCTTCGTTACCGACCCCGGACGGGATTTGTGGGTGGTAGGGGCTGTGATATCATCTTAACCGCCTCGCTCGAGCCGACCCGACGGTGTTACGCGTTGATCTATTTTTGTCCACCGACTCGACCACCCAACGGTACAGAGACGCCATGGCGATATACCAGCCTTAGTGAAGGAAAAATTAAAATGACAGCGTTGAATTGCGAATTTGCAAGAGAAATAAACTCGAAAACCATCGTCATACGTACAAACATAAAGTAGCTCGTAAAAATTTCATTTTTACAGAGTTAACTCGGAAATGTAAAAATACGATAGAAAAAAAAATGCATTTGTTGAACGCAGCTTGTGTCATCGGAGGCGAAGTTTAATATAATGAGAGACTGTTTGAATGCGTCGCTGTCGGCCGTAATGTCGGCTACGCACGTCGAGAAGCAAAACTCCGATTCGGTTGTTAATTATCGTACTATTTTTGTGTGCGTACGAGGATGTATAGAGGCGGCTATCGAGTTTCACGTTCCCGACATACTGGCAAGCACAATGAATACGTCTGTCAGCCAATAGCGTACGTGATATTTTTCATCGGGACTTTATGAGAGCGCCGGGATATCGCGATTGTGACTGACCACCAATACAAACTGACAGCAACAGCTCGTTCGTGAGAAATTGAATTGTTTGCTCGGAAAGTAGCTGAAGGGATCGATGGATTCGATAATGACGAAGGGAGAACATCCACCGGATACGGCCAACCACACAGGAGTTGGATGAAGACGACTTGCTTTTATACACTGCACTGTAAAAATAAATTGCAAATTTAATGTACTGGAACTTGAAATTTGCTTACATTTCTTAAATTATCTGAACATTACTGTCTTCGTAAAATTAAAATACCAGAAATAATAATTATAAATCTTTTGCTTGAAATTTACAAAAAAATGTTATCAAAAATAAAAATTTGACTGTAAAATTGCAACGCACATTTTTTGGAAATTTCAGAAACTGTTTATGTAAAAAAACTTCCAATACCGTTAATTAATATGCAAACCATTTTTTCTTACAGTGTGTGTCATATGGTAAATTTCGACCTGGTACATCAGCGCCACCACTACCGATATGGAAAATTTTCATAGGGACCATAGAAATTTTTCCGAATACATATGGTATTTTTTTTTCAAGCAGGCTGGTTGGTAAAATTGTGCGCATCTGGCAAAGAATTTCATGGATAAAAACTGAGAATTCCGTGGACCTGATCATCTATATAGATTATCAGTTCCGTAACTGATAATCTATCGATCAAATTGTTTTATGTATGTTGACACAAAAAAATGTATCTACATAATATGCCTGCATATAAAACAAACGGTTTGCAATCGCGACGCCACGGATTACTATATTCTCCAGTAAGAAGTACGTGTATACTATAAAGAATTACGCGATATTCATATAATATCTCCAATAACGAAAATTACCATATTTTCTAGCAGAATATGTTAAGATTAATAGGAATGATTGCCAGGTCGACATTGTAGTTCTCGTTTGTCTGAAAGTTCCCTCAGTTTTTGCCAGATCTATGAGATCCTTCTCTCAGTGCACAAGATCGAGCTAAAAATCCCACTTTTCCCTGTTTTACTATTTCGAGTACTTTGTCAATAAAAAAATGCAAGTTTTAAAAAAAAACATTCCTGTATGAAAAAGAAATAAAATTGTATGTTTATTTAAATCAGGTGAAATGAACATATTTGCGGGGTTCTTGCGATCGCATATACATCTTATTTATCTATATATATTATAAGATATATATCGCATATATATGTTAGGACGCAATCAACTAGAAAAATCTATTCGTAAAGGATTTTTCGGCATACCTCGTCGACGAAATATAATCCGACTGGTTTTACCAGGGGCAAAATAAATACATACGTGTGGATACTTTATCGTGTATAGGATCAGTTCGGATAATGAGAAGAAGCCCTAGCTTAAACGAATTCACAGGAATTTCGGTCCCAACGTCATTTCGTATTGGATCAAGGGGGACACCCTTGGCAATCTCCCTTCACTCATCCGAAAATCCACGGGGTCCCTCACTGTCGCTGTCTCGCTTGTTCTCATGAGCTTTCCCGTTTCCGGATATACAAGCCCGCGGGGTTTCCGCACGTACGGGAAATCGTCGGACCGAATAGAGCTGACTGAATGTGGATCGGAGCGGAAAGCCTATCTTCCACTAAAGCGAGGTAAACATCAAGAGGCGGACCCGAAGAGCGAATACGGCGGAATCATTGTGAAAAATCGATTCGGCTGTCGATATCGCCGAATGGACGAGTTTTCGAATGAGGGCTTGTTCGATCGAACAAGCGTGATAACGATGACGACGATTCGACGAAATACACCCAGAAAAAATAATTTTTTGACGGCCACCGTTTATTTGATTTAAGTAAAATATTTATTTGATTTAAATAAATATTTATATCATTTAAGTAACTATTTACTTAATTTAAATAAATATTAATTTAAGTCAAATAAATATTTTACTTAAACCAAAAAAACGGTGGCTGTCAAATAAGTTATTTTTCTGGGTGTATCACATGGGCGTATGCGCGCGCAGATTGTCATCCATATCGATGATCTAACACCAGAAGGGCATGCGGGCTATGCTTGCGCAGAGCGTGTGTTACCGTATAGAATTAAGCCATGTCTACCTATATAGTCCGTACAGTGTTATCGGACATCGATATAAAGTTCCGAGTCGCTGGCGAACAGGTGGACAAGAGAGTTCCATCAAGTATAGACAATGTCACGCGTATTTTTGTTATGATTGCATTCTGAACTGGCGCATGGAGCATCCGACTTTTTCGAACATTGTCGTTCTGTTTTCATCGAACGATAACGAATACAATTTTGTTTTGTTTTTCTTTTTTTGCACGTAGTTCCATAAATAATAATTCAAACTCAAGCTCGATCGTGCCTGAAAACTAAGGTGGAAAATGATAGAGCATGGCCTTTTTTCCCAAGAAACTGAACGTTTAAATGATTTCAGAAATATACATCATACAAAATGTTCTACAAGAAGAAAAAATATTACGAATTAAAATCAGTTCCGAAAAGACAAAATAAATCGAAGATAACTTTCTTCCCAAAAATATGCGGATAATTTTTTGGCGCTCTGGGACGATGGTTTGACCCAGACGTGGTTAATCTGAAACGGCGTACCTCGCACCAGAGTGCACCCAAGAAACTGAACGTTTAAATGATTTCAGAAATATACATCATACAAAATGTTCTACAAGAAGAAAAAATATTACGAATTAAAATCAGTTCCGAAAAGGCAAAATAAATCGAAAATAACTTTCTTCCCAAAAATATGCGGATAATTTTTTGGCGCTCTGGGACGATGGGTTGACCCAGACGTGGTTAATCTGAAACTGCGCTAATCGAAGTACTGCACCTCGCACCAGAGTGCAAGTAGTTAAAGTTTGTGTTGGAAGGCATGCACTTCTGATGTTCATTCATTAAACATAAGCCGCATGGTAGGAGATGGGCCACGTGGCGAAGAGGTGTCAACGGAGAAGTGTATATAATCTGTGGTATAGTATTACCGGCACACCACATCCATATACAGTCCGACGCGTAGCGGTGGTGCATGAGCGGCTCGTTAATTAGAACGTCAGCGTGACTGTCCGATTGACGAATCGTCACGCCGTTCGCTCGGCGCGTTACTCCATCCGCGAATACGTTACGACGACGCGGTGTCGACGTCACAGTTCGCGTCGTCTTATCTTAGATTAATTAGCCGTCATTATACAGTCGCGAAATGTCCTCACAGTATCCTATCCGCACACACACACAAGAACGACCGGAAGATTTGTGACAAAGCATTAATCTCCGGAACGCAAACAAGCACATTTGTATTCCGGTCGCGGTATTTTGCGTCTGTGTGGCTAAAAATGGGAAGTCTCGCCGGGTGGAAGGAAAATTAGAAGTCGGATGAACGAGGGACCGAACGAGGGAACATGTTCGCCTTCATTTTTTTTACCCTTCCACGATGTCTGATCTGCTACTCGATACCGCGTCGCTACTACTTGTCAGCGATAAGAGCAACGGAAATTCTCTCACCCATAAAAAAAACGTATACGTCGATATATCGACCCTTAAATAACAGAAGCGTGTTCCTTATGTCGGTGTAATACACAATTTAACATTATAATATTGTACTGAAATTTTTAAATTTTGTATTGCTATTATGTGAGTACAATATAAAGAGGCGAAAAATTTACTTCACGTTCAAGCAAAGAAAAAAATAAAATAAACTCCCATTTTTAGTCGGGGTTTGAAGATGTTGGGATACGCGGAATAGCCGCAAAAATTGTAAAATTTATTGACTCGAACAGTGTATCAAATTTGTTGTCGTCCATATATATTTTTTTACGGCTGGAAGGAAATGAAACGGAAAATTGTCCCTCGCTCGCAATACCTTCCGAGGGCACGTGTGACGCACACGACCACGAAGACCCCGCACGTAGAGACTATTTTTCAAGATTTCCCCTTTTTTCCGTCATCTTATAGCCGCGAGAGAGCTTTACCGTGAAAATCCTCCTCACGCACGACGCTTGACGTGTACGAATACGTATTCGTACGTATTTTTCCACTTAGACTCTCGCATACCGAGGGGCTTCCGTAAGCCGAACGTAAAAGTGTACCTCGAGGTTTTCCCGACGTTCCTCCTTTCCTCCCTTTCCCTCTCAATCCTCTACGCCAAAAAAAAAAAAAAATAGCCCGAAGAAGCTCGGAACATTCCGCGAAACTCGTATTTTTCAACCAAAGGCAGAGCGCCTTTTCGGCGCTCAACGGGCAGAGCCGGAGTTTCCTTGTTATCATTCCGACTCTCTCAACCGCTCGCTGCGAGCCTGAGCCGCGATTTTATAACTTCTCTTATCACCTAGCTCTGTATACAGACACTAGCCGCTGCGCAAACGTGTGGTAAATTTGAGTACTAGAAACCATTCTCCTCACACTCATGAAAACCTCCCTTTCCCCAAACACGAGAAATCACAACAACGAAAAAGAATCCCAAAAATAGCCACCGTTATCGCGATATCGCTGAACGTTTGGTGTACCTTGTAGTAAAAACTAAAAATGCTGTCACCATTTATTTTCTATTTTTTTCAAGTCGTATCGCGCACCATAGCATTTCGCGCGATTTATACGAAAAGTTTTTCCGTCGTTCGCGACGACACGATTACTGCGAAAAGAAAGCAACGCGTCGCTCTCGGTGCGGTCACCACGTGAGTCATGAGGGCGAACTAACTTGTAGCCACGCTTCCATCGGTTTTTCGTCACGAGACAGCAGCCAACCGGGGGAGCTATGTAGAGAGGCAGAGAGCTATACACTGGTTTTCAGCTCGAGGGACCGCGCAAGCTCTCGTCCAAGTTTACGATGCGCCGCGCACACGCGTTGACACACAGTTCCGAGAGTGCTGACCATCGTTCGACACACAACGAGGCGACACTCGAGCGCCGTACGATGTCGATGAAGAGCACGACAGTCTGTCATGTACTCATGCATTATCGTGGAGCCTTGTTTCGTTTTTTTTTTCTTTCCATCTCTCCTTTTTATTTTTTCTTATCGACTTTCAAGCTTTTTTTTTGATAACGTGATGCACGCACAGCAGCATCATCATTGATGCGAATCATGCAGAGACAGCGCATATCTGAGCACGATGGAGCCGATATACTGCACCGCTGGCGCAACAGAACTGGGACCGTTCATTATCGAGTTTTGATAAAGCGGCGTATCGCGAAAGCTAATTGACGATAAAACGCTGACCAGTTGTCGTAGGTCGAATGCAAGGAACCGCGTACGATCGTTAATGAGGCAGCAAGTACGCTCGAACTGGGAGACGACGAGATACTGAAGACCCGCGTGCGTACCCTGCATCGGCGCGGGTCTGATGCTAGGTTCGGTGTGACTCAATGCGTAAGGTATAGGGTTACGCCTTCGTGGACCTCCGATTTTTTTTTTTTTTTGGCATATGGTTTTATATAAATTATTTTCCGCCATGCTGCAACTCGACGGATCTAGCTGTGACCTATTAACATAAGAGCGACACCTTTTACGTGAAAAAAAAATCCAAGAGTGAAAAGTTCACGACATAATATAAACGACATCCGCCTAGGATCGATGTTGAAAAGGGCATATCGTTGAATCTTGCTACTTGCCCGAGCCCCCGCCATGAGTTTTCCTTTCTACGTATGGCCCGAATAAGGGTACATTTTACACTGAAACAAAAATTCGCTTGTGGGCTGCCGAAGAAAAAAATGTTTGTTTCAATTCTACTTACAATTCTTACAATTCCATATGGTATTGAAACAACGACGCCAAGACTGTCAAGATAACATGTTATCGTATCAATCCGGTATGAAATTGTATGAATTGAAAGTAGAACTGAAACAACACTTTGTTTTCATTGGCAGCCCGCACGCAAATTTTAGTTGAATCATTGATTTTTTTTCTGTGTACGAATGTTCTGACGGATTTAAAAATTGAGGTCATCTATATGATTCACAACTTTGCCCCAGTGGTTTCGCGCCAATAACGATTAAGCGTAATGAAGAGGCAAATTTCTGCTATTGTTACGGATTGACACGAGTTTGAGGCTGCTGAACCGTACGATAAGCTATGAGGGTTTCCGTTGAAACTATACTTGTAGCTTGAGCAGTTGCATGCAAACTCCGATAGTGCGTGGTCGGTAAACGAGTGAACGGACCTCGACCTTTTAAATGGAAACAAATCGATGGAAAGGCGATTCCGCGTCAGATTCCGCAGTCAGGCCATGAACGTAACCGTGGGCAGATGTGCCCCGATGCACACGCACGGCCAAGACTAAAAATAAGCAACGAGGGAGGCCAGCGTGAAACGTTCGCGAGTCTGATCGCCGCCGGGAACGATCTACTGCCCCGACGCTCAATGTTGAGTCCAAAATTCACAGGATTTTGCTACGAAAGTGATATGCATAAATTTGATGTGTCGTTGATCGATAAAGACTATGTACTTGCATACAATCCCATCCATGTTTGATTTTGTTTATTTATGTATTTTTTTTTTTTGGTTTGTAAAAAGCTGTCAGTTTTTTATGTATGTTATCTGATTTGCTCGGGCAATGCCTGGAGATTATACTTAAATAGGATGGGGCGAGATCGACGTTTCCAAAGATTAATATCCGAAGGTCCAAAGGTCGTAACTGTAATATCTCATACGTCATATTTTACGACGTTTCACTCTAGCAAAAGTCAATAAAAGCAATAAAGACAATCGTAAAATGATGTTCGTTACGACGATAAAATTATAATTTTGGGACATTAACGTTTCTGTTTTAACCGTGTCGATACTGACAATTTGCGGAAACGTTAAATAGGGTTAAAAATAATCGGAGGTAAGACCGCTCGGATAACAATCATTCGAAACTTCAACTCCGTCTCCACGGCTGGAATCACTGTTCGTTCAAGTGCTTGAATGGTGGATTCGCACCTTATTTATCGATCGACTGAAAAATAATGTAGATAATAAAAAGATCTCAGTTTTCTGCTTGATTCGGTTCCCTTGAGTCTCTACAAAGTGCTCCTCTTGCATTTTCCTGTAAAACCTTTAATGTATTCTTTGAATATTCTTATTATGGCCAACGGAACAGCAATCTGTCAAGAGAGTGTCGAAGTGAGATAACAATTTTGAATTGCAAACGAGAAACCTCCGGCTATTTATGAAGAGAGTCAAGACACTCCCGAGGAAGAATACGGCCTCATGGAGAGGATAAAGCTGTCGCGTCAAGGTCTTCCATGTCAATTTCAAATTCACCCACCATAATATGCAATAAAACGCTTAACGAATAGTCAACCAATTTTCCATATAAATTAATAATAAGTTTTCTGTTTTTTAATCCAATTTTTTTTCCGCCCCATCGATCGGACGGCGTCAATATTTTATGCATCGAATGAATAATCTACCGCTTATCCGACAAATTCAAATAGACTTTTCCTCACCTCGCGGTCCCGATACGTTTTAGTGATAAATAGGATATTCATGAATCTCACGCGCTCCGTTGCGTGTATTAACTGCTCGTTCGAACGTCATCGGGGAAAGCTATTCGCGGTCATTATTATCATCATCATCTCCCCCCTCCCCTCTCCTCCCCCCCCCTCCGACGTCGTTCGTTATGTGCCTCTTGGCGCGTATAATAATTATGCTAAAATATGCTACCGCCGTTAATAACACGGGTGCTGAAAAATATATACGATCGAAGAAATCGTTGTCAGGCACCGAGCGGTGCAGAGTCTATGATGCACTGTAGGTTCTCGATAATCCTGACCACGGCACCGGGCGATTCTTCCATAGTCCAAATCCTAACGCTTATTTGTAAATGGGAAAATGCCACTAATGAGAGGTAAACGACGGAACCGATCACAGATGAAAAAAAAAACTCGTGAAATAAAAAATCTTTCTTGCTTCCTCCGCGGCACATTTACATATCTACTACTCATAACTCCACCATTGTACGACTCTACTGTATTAGATCTCTAGCAAAATCTCTACCAGAAAGTAAAAAAAGCTCTAGAGGCCTTGAAATAAAACTCTAACGGAACTTAAATAAAACTCTACCGGAATTAAAATAAAACTCGACCGGCATACAAGGCTACAAACTAGCCTTGTATTCCAGTAGAGTTTCATTGTCATTCCGATAGTTTTATTTCGAGACCGGTAGAGTTTTTTTTTACTTTCTGGTAGAGATTTTGGTAGAGTTATAATATGGTAGAGGTGTTTTTTGGTAGAGTTGTTATGTGCATTGAGAGAAGGATTTAGCAAACATGACCGATTATCTAAGAAAAATTACCATAGCCCGTAGTAGAGCGCCAGGGCGCCACCTATGGCAGAAAGTCTCAGATTTCCACCAATTTTTACCGTAATATCTAAGAAAAATTCTTAGAAATCCAGTACTCCCTACCATAGGTGGCGCCGTAGCGCCCTCCTACTATGTATACTATGGTAATATCTCTCAAACGATATTGTCATTTTTACTAGATCCTTCTCTCAGTGTGGTAGAGTTGTTACAGTTGTATTTTTTGGTAGAGTTGTTATCCGTTAGAGTTGTGAGTGGTAGAGATGTAAATGTCCCCCTTCTCACTTACGTAGATTCTTGCCTTTCTACAGTCGCTCGACTTACGTAATCCATCACATATGACCGTGTGGAAGTAGCTAGGTAACGGAATGATCTCATGACATCCTTCCGGAAACTTACCTGCAACGAGAAATAATAAAATTTATTAGAAATTATAAAAATAGAATCACAATTCGATACAATAAGGGTTCACGAAGCTTTACATATTACACATAGGTCGGGATTTAAAGATAATCAATTGATCAGTGGGGCTCAGATATTTTCAGTATCTCCGTTTTGCGTCCCTTAAAATGTTTAATATTTTCAAGGATGTTTAATATTTTCAATGATCTTCTCGATGCAACGTTCATTCCGTGCATCGTCGATATGGCAGTCGAAAGCGTGGAGCACACACGAGGTCTCTGCCATTGGTTTTTTCCACTGCAAGGGTTACTCGTACAGTGCTCTCAATGCCAGTTACGAGAAAAGTCGTCTGTTTGATGTTCAGTTAAAATGCTCGAAAAGGTGTCCATGACTAACGAGATTTAACTGATGTTAATGAATTGTCCACATTGGTGTATGGAAATTTACGATTCACAAGACGAGATTCGCGATATCCTGTTCGAGGGTTGCTAAGTGAAACGAATTATGTGTGTACATCGAAAGATCTTGAGAGGAAAAGAACTAGTGGTTGGGATCGTCGATTACATCGATGATCTAATATGCCACAAGGGCATGTTTAGGCGATGCTTTTACGCCAGGAGAAGCAATTGCATTGATTCAACAAAATGTGTAAAAATAAATAAAAATATTAAAATACCAGCCTGCTCGACCGCCATCTATGTTGAGAGAACGAGTTTTTAACATTTTTGGATTACCGATCAATAATTGTTGAGATATCAATGAGTGGATGCAATCCCTTCGCACACACTGTTTAAAAAATTGTAAATTTAATGTACCGATATTGGAAGCTTTTATGCATAAACCAGTATATTAAATTTAATGCACAAATATTATGTAAAATTA